>CAIGQV010000919.1:378922-391774 GCA_903798115.1 Danio jaintianensis
AGCGGCATGTTTGTTCCTGTGTCAGTATGCCGTTTGTAAATATAGACGGTAAAAAGACACAGAGCAAGTACTACGAGCCTGTAACCATAATACGTTACAAGAATGAACTTTTTTTTTTAAGTGTCTAAAGTTATATTTTGTGAGAGTTATTAGAACTCTCAAAGGGGGAACTGAAAGATTACAAATTTCTTTAACTATATAAATTACATTGTAAAATGCATTCTGAAGGAGCCTATACGTGAAATACCGGAACATGTCTCCAAAGTAATGCAAATTGTCAGTTGTGTCTATTGTCTAACAAATGAGTAGTTAACACTTTCAGGCTGGTCAAGTGGCAGGACAGGTTCTGGCTCCAGTACTTGATTTGCACGCTTTGTTTTCATGCTAAAATGTAACATGAATGGGTACTTATATGCTGATGAGATCGGGGCTGGAGATGCAATTTACCCCGCTCACAACAACACTTCATTTACATGCTTTGTTGAGGTTTGTCCCCTCCTATTATGTATCACTGGCTGTAAAAATATATATATTTGAGTGCATAGTTGAACTAGAGGAGAGATCTTTCGATGAACGCCACAGTTTATGCCGAGTTCTTATTAAAGAATTCTGTTTTGAAGATACCCGAAAGCCTTCCTGGTTTTGTCTCGTCTTAGAAATTCACAACAAGACACACATCCAAACTTTAATTGAGGATAGTAAGAGTGCTAGGTCTCTAGATAAGGATTTGGATGTGACTAGCCTAGCATGCCATTCACATTGTTCGGCTCTGGTTGTTGCGTCTTCGCAGAGAGATGGCTGGGTCACTGTGAGAGAATGTAGAGGTGGGAGAAAACACTGTATGTCCATTCCAACATCAAACAGGTTTAGCCCCCTCAGTGATGCATTCACTAAGAAACCTGATGAATGTGCCCTAGTAATTGGCGAATCCATAGTACGGAACGTGCAAATAGAGACACCAGCCACCATAGTCAAATGTCTGCCGGGAGCCAGAGCGCCTGACATCATTCATTCATTCATTTTCTTTTCGGCTTAGTCCCTTTATTAATCTGGGGTCGTCACACCAGAATGAACCGCCAACTTATCCAGCATATGTTCTACGCAGAGGATGCCCTTCCAGCTGCAACCAATCTCTGGGAAACATCCATACACACTCATTCACATGCATACACTACGGACAATTTTAGCTTACCCTATTCACCTATAGTGCATGTCTTTGGACTTGTGGGGGAAACCGGAGCACCCGGAGGAAACCCACACGAACACGGGGAGAACATACAAACTCCAATTGCCCAAGTTTGTGGGGTAGACCTGACCTGTTGAAGAGAGATGGTCTTCATCCCACCTGGGCTGGGGCCGCTCTCCTCTCTAGTAATCTGGCATATAGTCTAAGTGTTGACACTTGACTAACTCGGGCCCAGGTCAGGGAGCAGACCGATTGGCTTATCCAACCGCCTGCTAGCCTCCACAGTTTACCTACCTCAGATAATCTGCAGCACATAGTGCCACCTAGATATAAGAACATAGAGACTGTGTCTGTTCCCCGAACCTCTAAATATAAAAAACTCCCAAACTCATTCAAAGGCAACAATCTAATTGATGTTCATCAAATAAAAAATAAAGGTAATCAAAAGATAAAACTCGGATTATTGAACATTAGATCACTGTCCTCTAAAACTCTTTTTGTTAATGATTCGATAACTGATCTAAAGCTAGATGCACTATGTCTAACAGAAACCTGGGGTTAAACCAGATGACTACATGACCCTTAATGAGTCTTCACCTGAAGGATATCATTATAAACACGAGCCACGTCTTAAAGGCAAAGGTGGAGGCGTTGGCATTATATACAGTAATACTTTTAGTGTTACTCAGCGATCTGACTTCAGATATAATTAATTTGAAGTAATAGTGTTGTATATTTCAGTGTGTAATTTAAACAATAAATTTCAATCTAAATTTATATTGGCAACTGTATATAGGCCTCCAGGGCACCATAGCGACTTTACAAAAGAATTTGCTGATTTCTTATCTGAAATAGTTCTGGCCACAGATAAAATTTTAATTGTTGGTGGTTTTAATATTCATATAGATAATGAAAAAGATGCTTTAAGTCTGGCCTTCTTAGACATACTAGCCTCTGTTGGAGTGAAACAGCATGTCTCAGGGCCTACTCATCGGCATAATCATACCTTAGACCTAATATTATTACATGGTATTGATATTGATAATGTTGAAGTTGTGCAGCAGAGTGATGACATTTCAGATCACTATTTAATCCCTTGTTTATTGTGCATTGATAGGTCTACAAAACCAGCTTCTATTTATAAATATGGTAGAACTATCACCGCTAGCACTAAAGATCACTTTGTCAGTAACCTACCTGATCTTTCTAATTTCCATAGCATTCCAGTCAGCCTGGAAGAGCTTGACACTGCAACTTAAACTATTGATTCTGTCCTTTCTAGCACGTTAGACATAGTTGCTCCGTTACAATTAAAAAATATTAAGGAAAAAAATCTGACGCCATGGCACAATGAGCACACACGTGCCTTAAAGAAAGCAGCCTGGAAAATGGAACGTAGATGGAAGAAATCAAAACTAGAGGTTTTTCGTCTGGCCTGGAAAGAAAGTACACTTAACTTTAGAAAAGCTTTAAAGTCTGCCAGATCTGCTTATTTTTCAACTTTAATAGAAGAAAATAAACACAACCCTAGGGTCCTGTTTAACACAGTAGCCAATCTAACTAAAAATAAAGCATCAACATGCATTTCTCAACACAGCAGTAATGACTTTATGAATTTTTTCACATGCAAGATTGATGATATCAGAGATAAAATAAGCACCATCAATCTGCCTCCTACAGTTTTGTCCCAATTAGAGCACTGTAGACCGTTAATGGATAAACTTCAAACTTTTTCAGCAGTAGGTATTGTCTAAACTGATAAATTCGTCCTAATCAACAACGTCTATGCTAGATCCTATACCGACCAAATTATTAAAACAATTGTTTTCAGAAGTTTCTGAACCTGTTCTTAACATTTTGAATTCATCCCTACTTTTAGGATATGTTCCTAAAACTTTTAAACTAGCTGTCATTAAGCCTCTAATTAAAAAACCACAGCTTGATCCCAAAGAACTAGTAAATTATAGACCCATCTCAAACCTGCCTTTTCTATCAAATATACTAGAAAAAGTGGTATCTGCTCAACTATGTTTCTTCCTACAAAGAAACAATATTTATGAAAAATTTCAATCTGGATTTAGAGCATTTCATAGCACAGAAACAGCACTCCTAAGAGTTAAAAATGACCGTCTGATCGTGGTTGTATTTCTCTCTTAGTGTTATTGGACCTCAGTGCTGCATTTGATACAATCGATCATAATATTCTCCTTCATAGGCTTGAAAATTATGTTGGTATTACAGGAACTGCATTGGCCTGGTTCAGGTCTTATCTATCTGAACGTTATCAATTTTTATCAGTTAATGAAGAAGCATCATACAGATCAAAAGTACAATGTGGGGTACCACAAGACTCAGTTCTTGGTCCCTTACTTTTCACACTATATATGCTACCGCTAGGCGATATCATTAAAAAGCATGGAGTTAGCTTCCACTGTTATGCTGATGATACACAACTTTATATCTCCTCTCAACCTGATAATATGTATGAATTTACTAAATTAACAGATTGTATAACTGATATAAAAAATTGGATGACTAATAACTTTTTATTATTAAATTCAGATAAAACTGATGTCTTGCTTATTGGACCCAAAAACCTCACATGCAAAAACCTAGAACACTGTCTAACCCTTGATGGATTCTTAGTTCAGTCCTCATCTTCTGTGAAAAATTTAGGGGTGATTTTTGATAGCAACCTGTCGTTTGAAGGCCAGATTTCAAGCATCTGTAAAACTGCATTTTTTCATCTTAAAAATGTTGCCAGTCTTCGACATATGCTATATGTCTGATGCGGAAAAGCTTATTGTGGTGGTCATGGAGGAGTGGAGAGCATGAGACTGATTACTGTAAGACCCCAGTAACAGACGAGTCTTCGCATTATCCTGAAGGGCCAGCCTGTACACCAGCCGGTGACCTCTCCCACCTGCAGCTTCTCCACGATGGACGTCCAGCATTCTCCAGCCTCCGGCGCCTAGACTGCTGCTCTGCACAAGACGTTTGGCCATAGGAGAAATGGTCGTGACCAACTGAGCCTGGTTTCTCTCAAGGTTTTTTTTTCCTTCACTTTCGCCAATTGGTGAAGTTCGTTCCTCGCCGGTGTCGCCACTGGCTTGCATGGTTCGGGACCTGTGGAGCTGCCCATCGATGGATTTGCTCTTCAGTGTTTAGACTTTAAGCAGTGAAAATTAAACCACACTGAACTGAAACCACACTGAACTGAACTAAACTGAACTTAAACTCTGAAAACTAGACTGATACTGTTTCAATTCACTGCACTCTTCTATGTTAAGCTGCTTTGACACAATCTACATTGTAAAAGCGCTATAGAAATAAAGAGTAATTGAATTAAGAAAGCCCAATCACATCATAACTGCAGACCAATGTCAGGGCCGGATTCACATTAACAGATGGTTCTTTCCAAGATGTTTGACTAATGAAAACACCACTGTGATGTAGAGGAGAACCTGTGGCCAAATCCATAAGACCAGACTGATGGAAACACAGATCCCAATATAGAAATCTGATATATGGAAATATGTATATGCACATTACATATGCGACATACTAGTTTATATGGATATCTTTCATTCATTCATTTTCTTTTCGGCTTAGTCCCTTTATTAATCTGGGGTCGCCACAACGAAATGAACCGGCAACTTATCCAGCATATGTTTTACGCAGCGGATACCCTTCCTGCTGCAAGCCATCACTGGGAAACATCCATACACACTCATTCACAAACATACACTACGGACAATTTAGCTTACCCAATTCACTTATAGCGCATGTCTTTGGACTTGTGGGGCAAACCGGAGCACCCTGAGGAAACCCACGCGAACACGGGGAGAACATGCAAACTCCACACAGAAATGCCAACTGACCCAGCCAAGGCTCGAACCAGCGACCTTCTTGCTGTGAGGCGAACGTGCTACCCACTGTGCAGCCCCCATATGTAAATCACACATATCAAATATGTCATACATGTCAAAATATTGCAAAAATTGCAATTTTTTCAACCATTAGAATTATAAATATGTACATATATGTTACGTAAATACATTACCTGTTATGTTATATATTTTATCTACAAATATATTACCTATACACACACACACACACACAAACATATGTATATATATATACAGTATGTGAACTCCAATTGTAATTTGCATATGTTGCCATATATCATGCCGTGATATATCAGCTTTCGATATGCAGTGAGAAACACTTTTGTTAACTTTACTATTCAGTTTTGTTTTTAACAGTAAACCTACATTATGATTGAATAAATAAAATTTTAGTTCAGTGATTCCACTGTCTGTACTGTTCCCTTTTCCTATGTGCCAAACTCTAAAAGACACATTAATTCTTGCTTATTTAAAAACAAAAAGACCTGTCTTCTAAAGAACAACACCTGTTTAAGGTACTCACACTGTAAAAAAAAATGTTGTTTCAATTTAAAAAGTAAGTGTTTGTGCTGGCTTAAAATGTTAAGTTTACGTCACTTACAGTTTTTCTCAGTTGCTTTTGCTCAATTCTCAAATAATTTTTTTTTTTTTAAAACAATAAGTTCAGATAGCTGAACAATTAGCTTCTTGTTCACATCAGAGTGGAATTTCTTGTTGATTTGAGCAAATTGCAAATGCTTTTGCAAGTGTGCAAACAGTAAGTACAATTGTCTGTAGTTTGGACAAAAACTATTTGCATATGGCTTGTTGATCAAAACTGATGAGTCAATTCTCATTTAAACTGTCAAACTCTTCACAACTTCTCAATCATTTTCATTGTGTACGAAATCACACTCAAAACAATTTTTTCAATTATCAAACATTTGTATACCCACGTTTACACCATAAATATCTAATATTGACATTGTGTCACAGAAGGGGGACTGAGACCAGAACTGAGTGAGGAAATGTAACAGTTTATTGCAGAAGTTGAAAAAGGATATATGGCAAACAGGTAAAGTCTTTTACAGTTTTTCTCATTTGCTAAGACATGCTCAGTGAAACTGGGATTCACTTGATCTTCATCATCACATTCTTAGCACAGGAGAAGTCTTCTCTTTCAAAATGCCTTAACACTTTTTCATTTGTTTCACAGATTTTTCACACCCTTTGTCAAAACAGTCACCACAGATCTCATTGAAAGATCCCAACCTCCATTGGATTCACTGTGTTGAACAAAAGGAAAACATCTATTAACAGCTGATAGAAAGTAGTTGCATAATTATGAATATCCAATGCACCTGTGTGAAAACTCTTCAATCAGCAATCAATCCTCATCACTCTACAAAAGATGCCACCTCTGTATTTCTATTTGCAAGCATGGATCAAAGAGGCCATGGCAGAGGGACCCGAGGAAGTGGAGTTCGTTTGCGTGGTGGAGGAGCTGCAGCAGCAAGAGGACAAAATCAAGCTCAAGTTCCAAATGAAATTCGGGCAACAATTATTGACCATGTCATCAATCATGGCTCGTCCCTTAGAGAGGCTGGACAAAGGGTCCAGCCCATTCTGAGTCGGAGCACTGTGGCATCTATTGTCAGGCTTTTTGGGAATGAGAACAGGTAATTCACAGTGTTACTGTAATGTATACCACTGTGTATTTAACCTTTACTGCACTGCCCTGTTAGCAGAACAAACTGTGTCTACAGTAATGCAGATGTTTTATCAATCCCATTTATGTGACTGTCATACAGTAATGTCAATTTTGACATGCTTTTTGATTTTACTTTATAGAATCCACACATTACCACACACTAGTGGCAGAGAAAAGATATTTGGTATTGAACAGGAGTCTGCCATTGTAGATATGGTAGTGGCAAACAATACAATCAGACTGCGTGAAATCCAGGCAGCAGTAATTGCAAATCAGGGAATATTTAGAAATATAAACGGTGTGAGTTTGGCAACTATAGATCGAGTCCTTAAACAAAATCATGTCAGAATGAAGCAGCTGTACAGAGTTCCATTTCAAAGAAACTCTGACATCGTAAAGAAGACATGATTCCAGTTTGTGCAGGTAAAGATTTTTTTTTATTGTAGTACCTTGTTTACCATAGTTACATGCAACTGGAATAATTTGCTTCATGAATTTGCTCTTTTTCTTAGATAATAATGGAGTTTAAAGCTGATGGGGCACATAAATTCATTTTTGTGGATGAAGCTAGCGTAAAGTGAGGAGACACGAGAGGAACATCATTTGGCAGAGGGGTGCCAATATCACCATGTGTGCTGCATCTCCAATGATGGGGTCCTTTTTCACATACCAACTATTGGCCCATACAATACAGAATGCCTCATCACATTTATTGATGCATTGAAAGAAATACTGATTCCACCCGAAGAGAGAGGGCTGCTGAGGTCTGGCATGACTCTGTATGTCATAATTTGGGACAATGTGGCTTTCCACCACTCTCGCCGTGTGAATGAATGGTTTGCAGCACAGCCTGGTATTATGATGCAATTCCTCCCTGCATACTCGGCTTTTCTGAACCCAATCGAGGAGTTCTTCTCTGCTTGGAGGTGAAAGGTGTATGGTCACCGGCCATATGAGCAGATGCCCCTCCTGGAGGCAATGAATGCTGGTTGCCTGGCAATAGGTGCAGAGGACTAGCAGGGATGGATGCACCATGCAAGGAGGTATTTCCCTCAGTGCATTGCAAGGGAAAACATTCAATGTGATGTTGATAAGAACCTGTGGCATAATCGGCAAGAACGAATGAACTAAATGTGAAATTTTATTTATATATATATATAATTTGTAAAGTATTATATTGATGGCTGCATTTTGTTATCCACGGTGTAATGATTGATTGAAAGAATAAATTAATTTGATCACAAGTTGTGGTGTTTGATGGAAATATTTGCTTATGTTGCATATTTTTATTAGTCATTTTGGCCATTGAGCTTCAGTTTTATCCTTTTGTGTTAACTGTTTTGAAAATGTGATGTCAGAGTGGGCAAATGTGTTTAAACAATCAAAGAAAAACTGTATCTATCTTGCAGAGGATGAGCAGTGGACCATGATGGAGTGAACTGGTGACTGAATTGACTGAACACAGATGAGCTTTGTCCTTCTCAAGTGCAACAAGGCCGGACACTGAGTAAGGGAGCATGCAGGTATTTATGGGCTGGAGTGATGAGCGGGGAATGACGTGCAGGTGATTAGTATTCGGGTGATGGGGATCTTGCTGATTGCGGTGATGGTGAATCAGGTGATCGTAAGTGGGGAGAACTCTGCCTGGCTGTGACACATTGATTGCAATGTCTGCTAAATAAACAATTTGCGTTATATATTTATCAATCAAGTTTGGTATATATATATAAATTAATTGTGTACTGTACAATTATGAATGAAAATATGGGTAAAATCTCACCAGTAGTAAGTCAGTCTGGCCTATGTGAATGTACTACACCCTTTAAAATCCTAAAATTACAGTAGGGTGATTTACTGTAAATATTTTTCTTCAATATTTGTGTACTGTAAAATATATGAAAATATGGGTAAAATCTCACCTGTAGTAAGTCAGTCTGGCCTTTGTGAATGTACTACACCCTTTAAAATCCTAAATTACAGTAGGGTGATTTACTGTAAATATTTTTCAAAAATATTTGTGTACTGTACAATTATGAATGAAAATATGGGTAAAATCTCACTTGTAGTAAGTCAGTCTAGCCTATACGATTGTACTACAGCCTTTAAATTCTTACAGTATGGTGAATTTCTGTAAATATTTTTCTTCAATATTTGTGTACTGTAAAATATATGAAAATATGGGTAAAATCTCACCTGTAGTAAGTCTGTCTGGCCTTTTAGAATGTACTACACCCTTTAAATTGAGAATTCCTCTTGGGTGAATTACTGTAAATATCTTTCAAAATTATTTGCATACTGTATATTTATATGAATAAATCTTACTTGTAGTCAGCCAGTCTGGTTTCTGTGGATGTGCTACACACTTTAAAATGGAAAAAAATAATAATAATAATAGAGTTGGGTGAATTACTGTAAGTATTTTTTCTTCAATGTTTATGTACTGTACAAATATGAATGGAAATATGGATAAACTCTGACCTGTAGTAAGGCTGTCTGGTTTCTGGGGATCTTTAGAGTGAGAAAATTACAGTTGGTTGATTTAGCGTAAATATTTTTCTAAAGTGTGTGTGTGTGTATATGTGGGGAAAATCTCTCCTGTAGTAAGTCAGTTTTGTCCCTAGAAATGTGAGCACACTTTAGAGTAAGAAGCTTGCATCTAGGTGAAATACTGTAAATATATATATATTTTTTATATGTTTGTGTGATGTATACATAAATGAAGGAGAAAATGTGAGAAAATAACATTTAGGTGATTTAGCTGATGTGTACTGTATGCTTATGACAAGAGATACTGCCTATTTCTGCTTTGTAAGTACCGTATATTTAGAGGTATAATAGCCTTGCTACCTGTAGTAAATCAGCCTGGCCTCTAACCATTTACTGGAATCTTCTAGAAATACTTTTTTCTTTGCGTTACTGTGCGTTTTGGTTCGGTCAATGTAATTCGCAGATGATCCCTAAAATTGCATGCGCGAATATCAAACCTAAAACCAACTTTACCGAGCTAAAACAGCTAGGCCTATAGAATTATCATCAGCTCTCATTTAAAATAAAGGCACCTACCTGTAACGTTGAACTTGAACCAACGACGCTTTGCTTGGTTGGAAAACCAACCTGTGGAATAACGCTGTTAACATGCCATTTCATGTTGTTGTTGTTTTTATTTTGCAAAATAAAGCTTATGATATGTATGATACTCCATGTAAGTAAAGTCAATAATGTTTATGGGGTACATTCACTTTCTCTGTGAAGTATAGACCCGATCTAGTCCGGCTATGTGTAACCCATCTCTAGTCCAAAAACCCTAAATTTGGTTACCTGTCTTTCTTGCCAAAATACCTTGTGATATGTATGATATTCCTTCAAGTACAGAACAGTCAATAGCATTTATAAGGTGTTTAAAAAAAAATAAAAATAAAAAAATATATATATATATATTTTATGTTATATCCATAGCCTTGAATTAGCTCGTCATCAGGTCGGCTATTTATAGGCCACTGATAGCCTAAACTGATTCACTGTAGTATTTGGCTGTGCAGCGCGTGCAATGGTTGATGCATCACGTTCGCATTATCATAATTTAGCTTTATCATAATTTAGCTGTATCATAATTTAGCTTTACCCTTTTCAATTGATCTTTATTTCTATAGCGCTTTTATAATGTAGATTGTGTCAAAGCAGCTTAACATAGAAGATTATAGTAAATTGAAACAGTGTCAGTCCAGTTTTCAGAGTTTAAGTTCAGTTTAGTTTAGTTCAGTTCAGTGTGGTTTAATTTTCACTACTGAGAGTCTAAACACTGAAGACCAAATCCATCGATGCGCAGCTCCACAGGTCCCGAACCATGCAAACTTGGCGAAAGTGAAGGAAAAAAAACCTCGAGAGACACCAGGCTCAGTTGGGCACGACCATTTCTCCTATGGCCAAACGTCTTGTACAGAGCTGCAGTCTAGACGCCGGAGGCTGGAGAACGTTGGACATCCATCGTGGAGAAGCTGCAGGTGGGAGAGGTCACAGGCTGGCCCTTCAGGATCAATGCGAAGACTCGTCTGTCACTGGGGTCTTACAGGAATCAGTCTCATGCTCTCCTCTCCTCCATGACCACCACAGCAGCTGCTCAGAATACGGCCCGGTCCAGGATTATGAAAACTTCGGGAATAATGAAAAAAAGACTAACATAAGCGCAGATGCCGTTCAAATTATAATATCTCTTGGGAAGTGTTCCCGGCTCAGGTTACCCTAAATAATGCAGACTAACAATCCTTTAGAGGATTTGTATTTCAAAAGCATTTGGGTTTTATGTGTATGCTAATGCAAAGAGATGTGTCTTTAATCTAGTTTTAAACTGACAGAGTGTGTCTGCTTCCCGAACTGTGCTAGGAAGGCTGTTCCAGAGTTTAGGTGCCAGATAAGAGAAAGATCTACTGCCTACAGTTGATTTTGATATTCTGGAAATCAGTTGTCCAGAATCAATTGAGTGTAGTGGACGTGAGGGGCTATAATACACCAGGAGCTCCCTCAAATACTGGGGAGCTAAGCCGTTTAGGGCTTTGTAGGTAGTCAATAAAATTTTTAAATGTATACGATATTTAATAGGGAGCCAATGCAATTATTAAAGAACTGGGGTAATATGATCATATTTCTTTGTTCTAGAAAGCACTCTAGCAGCTGCATTTTGAACTAGCTGTAGTTTGTTAATTAGACCAATAGGGCAACCACCTAGTAACGCATTACAATAGTCTAACCGAGAGGTCATGAAAGCATGAATAAGCTTTTCCGCATCAGACATTGATAGCATATGTCGAAGTTTGGCAAAAAAAAAAAGCAGTTTTACAAAATTGCCTCGCAAAATTGACAAAATAAAAAGGCAGTAAGTCTACAATAAAAATGTTTATGTTAAAAATGAATATGGTATAATATATCTTATCTCTTAGGATAGAACAAGCCAGATCTAATCAGTTAAGCAAAATTGACGCATCTCCATACTCCACACGATAGATGGCGGTATTGCACATTTGTCGAGTCAGCTGAAATGGACCAGCAAATCAAGAGGAAGAATGCTGTTGTCGTTAGAAATTTGTAGCGTTATGGATTGCGAGTGCCCACCCTGTGAGGTAAGTGTAATCTGCTTTAATATCATGTTGTTTGGCAATGTTTTTTATTTTATGTGCATGTTTTAATATAATATTATGCTAATATCAATGCACAGGCACTCTTCATTCCGTAAATGTTAGAGGATAATAAAAGCGGTGTGAGGGAGTGTTACAACTTTTTAAGCACGCAAAAGTAAACACTTATTGAGCAAAGTTCGGTGATTAAGTGCATTTAATGTGTACATTGCGAGTTGTCGTCATTAAAATGCCTCATGAAGTCTATGAAAAAATCAGTCAAGAGATGAAACTTCTGCAGTTTTAGCTTTTAAAATAATTTTTTCCTTGTGATTTCATAACAAAAGAGACTAATTTTTTAAACACAAACACCAATTTAATTCTGTGTTTAGTTAGAGCCATTTGTCTCTTACAGAAAACGAATTCAAGCATAATTTGACAAGACAGCCTCCTTTACTGTGTATGCTGCTACAAGGTTATTGATTTAGATTTGATAATCAAACTTTACTATTGTATGGAAAATATATTTTTTTAGTAATATAAGTAACTGTATTTTGACATGTCACAGTAAAATCAAGTATAAAGTAAGCTGTTTGTTATTATTATTATTATTATTATTATTATTATTATGCTTCTCTAATATTTGTAACACTTTGTTTTTCTCCACAGATATTTGATTGTGTCCATGTAAAGTGACATACATTTCATTATCTAGCAGCCTAGTAGGTATGAGTTGCTTAAACATGTTAGACTAAAACATTTACACTATGGCCGCATTTGCTGGTATCCCTGTCCATATGCAGATTGCCCATGTACATTCACAAGCTGGAAGAAGCTTTTGAGTCACATCAAACACACAGAATGAAAATTTTCAACAATATTTATGCATTATCCATATAACTGCTGTTGACATTGTTGTGAATTTCTAAGACGAGACAAAACCAGGGAGGCTTTCGGGTA
>CAIGQV010000919.1:421774-450848 GCA_903798115.1 Danio jaintianensis
TATTCCCCTACTGTGCAATAAACATGTGCAATACCTTTTCATACGCACTTGTATACAGCACCTTATAACAATATACAATGCAATACTTTCTCCATACGCATTTGTACACAGCACCTTATAGCAGTATACTATGCAATACTTTCTCCATACGCATTTGTACACAGCACCTTATAACTTGTATAACTTGTATATTTATAACAAATCTGTACAACAATTCATCATCCAGAGCTCTATTGTCTAACTGCATCTCTGTTTAATGTTTGTCGTATTTTATTAATTTTTTTACTCATATTTATTTTGTGTTGTCACTTGTCACTTTATGTACACTGGAAGCTTCTGTAGCCAAAACAAATTCCTTGTGTGTGTAAGCACACTTGGCAATAAAACCGATTCTGATTCTGATTCTGATTGTCTATGGGCTCATATGCTAAACCAGATACAGGACGAAGAACTATGACCATATTGCATGGAGTTAGAGAATCTCCAGTTGAGAACCCTGTTCTTAGGAAAGGTCCTGTGTCACAATCCAAGAGTGCTAAAGTGAAATGCTATTGTCCTTTCTGTGACAAGAATGAGCATTACTTGAGCCAGTGTGCACCCTTTGCTAAGCTTACCACAGACCAGGTTAAGACATGGATTCGTTATAATAACCGATGTTTGCGATGTGCCAGGGCACACCATGCTGCTCATTGCAACCTTAGGAAGCCTTGCAACATTTGTCAAGGCACCCATCTCCTCCCTTTTCATGAGGTAAATGACAGTTCATCACAGAGGGAAGATGCCAGTAGCATGGAGAAGAGCTTCCTGACAAATTCCTCCTCTGACAGGTTCTTTCTAGATAAACCCTGTGAAAGGACAAATTCTGCTCAAAGTTGTTTCTGTGAATCTGCATTATGAAGACCGAACACTGGACACCTTTGCTCTTCTTGACGATGGGTCGGAGAGAACCATTTTGCTCTCCACTGCAGTCAAAGCCTTGGGAATTCAGAGTCTCACAGAAAACCTTTCATTGCGGACAATGAGGGATGATATTCAAGTCATTCATGGCTGCTCTGTTTCATTTCACATCTTCCCCCTCTGTAAGCCTTATTACCAATTATAAGATAAATCGTGCCTTTACAGCTGATCTTCTTAATCTTTCACAGCAGTCTTACCCTGTAGAGCAGTTACAACAGAAGTACCGGCATCTGCGTGGCCCTCCTATTCCTACCCTTGCTGATGTTCAACCATTACTCCTCATTGGTTCAGATCAGCTTATAACCCCAAAAGAGCCTGTTTGATGGGGCATCCCGGGTGCCCCAGCCGCAGTTTACACAGACCTAGGATGGATGCTCCAGGGACCTATTCCCCATATGGGGCAGCCTCCTACCTCACAGCAATGTCTACTAACCTCTATGGCTCCCATGCAGGATGAGCTACTCCAGAATGTTCAACGACTGTGACAGTTGGATACAGTTCCACAATGTGAAGGCAAAGAGGTTACTCAGTCCAAGCAGGATCAGGATGCTCTTTAACTGCTTGATAGTACGACCCTGGAAATGGAGGGAATCAAATGGTTGGCTACACCCTTACTATGACGAAAGGACATGCCTCCTTTGAATGCCCCAAAATAATCTGTATTACCTACCCTCCGTAGTGTGGAAAGGCGTCTGTTGAAGGATTCTGTAAAAGCTGAGGTTTACAGCCATGAGATAAAGAAACTCATCGATACAGGAGTTGTTCAGGAGGTAACTGACTCCATACCTGATTCGACTGATTGCTGGTACATACCATTCATCTTGTTAGCCACAATGAAAAGTTCTGCCTAGTCTTCAACTGTTCCTATCAATACCGAGGACAAAGCCTTAATCAATACCTACTTCCAGGACCAACCATTGGAGCCTCAATGTTAAAACGTCCTTATCTGCTTCAGGAAACAGCCTGTGGCTGTAAGTGGGGATATCAAGGCGATGTTCCACCAGGTTCGTCTTATGCCTGAGGACTGTTCTCTACTTCGTTTCCTTTGGCTGGACCTGAAGATGGACGAGGAACCTAGAATGTTCGAGTGGCAGGTATTGCCCTTCGGCGCAAACTCCAGTCCATGTTGAGCTACCTATGCACTTCAGCGACTTGTGTGACAACATCCGCTGACAGATGAGGCAATCCGGTTTTCTGTGGAGAGGTGTTTCTATGTCGATAACTGCCTGCAGAACCTACCTAATGCAGATGAAGCTCAAAACTTGATAGATCGATTAAGGAATATACTTTCTGGAGCTGGATTTGAAATTCCCCAGTGGGCATCCAATGATCGTACTGTGGTGAATCACCTACCTTCAATTCCCGAGCCGCAAGTGTGGAAATGTGGTTGACTCAGGAGAAGTCAGATGTTCCTGAATTGACGCTTGGTATGAGCTGGAACTGGCAGCAAGGCACTTTGTCTTATAAGCACCTGTGGTTTATGAGACTCCGACTTTAAGGAACATCTATAAGGTCCTAGCTACCCAGTATGACCCCCTTGGTTGGCTTTTACCCTACACAACTAGAGCCAAAGTAAACATTAAGCAGCTATGGAACTAACAAAGAGGGTGGGATGATCCCAATCTACCACCTGAGCTCCTCCAGTCCTGGAAAGCCTGGGAGGACGAACTCCAATACCTTCCCAGTATATCCTTCCCTCTGCCTTATGTACCACCTGATGTTAGGATGGATGGAACTAGTCATGAGGTGCATATCTTCTCAGATGCCTTTGAGCAAGAATTCTGCGTTGTGGCTTACCTCCGGACTACTGAGCTGGATGGTTGGACCTACCTGTCATTCCTCATTGCACGATCCCGTGTCAGTCCAAGACGAGCTCACTCCATTCCAAGACTAACTTTGTGGAAGCCTAGTTGTGGCACAGTTGGCTAAACTACTCGAAACTGAATTAACCCTATCTATCAAGTCTTGTCACTACAGAGTCTTTGTGGGACACAGAATAGCGGAAATCCAGGAGCTGACAGAGAAGTGTTCGTGGCGTTATGTAAGTTCCACAGACAACCCAGCGGATGACCTCACAAAGGGAAAACATCTCCAGTATATTGCGGCACAAAATCATTGGTCTCAAGGTCTCTCTTTCCTCCTTCTGGATCCCAAAGTATGGCCAAAAAAATCCCTATGGCTATGGAAGACAAGGTCGAACTTCGGAAATCTACTTTCTGTGGGACTAATACTTTCCATCCTCTGTCTGTTCACCCAGATAGATGGAACCACAACACTTGGCAGGAACTATTATACACCATTGCCCAAAACCTCAGAGCTAACCTTGCTCCAGGAACTCCAGGGAGGATTACTGTCAGGCTGAGGTGCATATCCTTAAATTGGTACAGCAGGAATCATTTCCTGAGGATTGTAACCTGTTACAGATGGGAAAGTCAGTCAAATCCATAAGTCGATTGGTGAATCTGGCCCCTAAAATGGACAAGTCTAGTGGTCTTATCAGAGTCAGAGGACGTTTAAGAAGAATTGCAGACCTCAATCAGTCTTACACCCTCTTGTTCTGGATTCTAAACACCCTGTCAATCGCCTGATCATTCAACATTATGATAAACAGTTGCACCATCCTGGTTCAGAACGTTTTGGGGAGATCAGGAGATATTATTGGATCATACGAGGGTGTGAAGCTATTCGGTGGTTTTAGCACACCTGACCAGAATGTCACGGTGGAGGGCCAACCCGACTGTCCCTAAGATGGCAGATTTGCCCATTGCACACCTTTGGCTCTGCAAACCTGCCTTTTATTCTTGTGGAGTGGATTGCTTTGGCCCCCTATTGCTTAAAATTGATAGACGTGTTGAGAAACGCTGGGCTATTCTCTTCAAATGTCTGACTACTCGAGTGGTCCATTTAGATCTACTCCCTAGCATGAGTACGGGTTCCTTCCTCATGGCTCTAAGGAGGTTTGTTGCAACGAAAGGAACTCCAGCAGAAATATGGTCTGATCGAGGTACGAATTTCCGAGGGGGTGAAAGGGAGTTATGAGAAGCATATGCTGCTTTGTTACCTGACCTACAGCAGCAACTTGCCAGGCAGAAAATCCACTTCTGTTTTAATCCACCCTCAGCCCCTCACTTTGGGGGAGTTTGGGAGAGAGAAGTAGGATCAGCTACATCTTCCTTATATGCTGTTTTGGGTGCACAGTCCGTACCAGAGGAGGTCTTAATGACAGTCTTGCTAGAAGTGGAGGCCATCCTGAATTCAAAACCCTTAGGGTATGTCTCGTCAGACATGGCAGATCCTGACCCAATAACTGCAAGCAGTCTTCTCATGGGGCGGCCAGATGGATCACTGCCTCAGGTTATTTATCCAGAATCGGAGATGCTGAGTCATCGCTACTGGAGACATTCACAGGTCCTGGCAGATCAATTCTGGTCCAGGTTCATAAGGGACTATCTCCCAAGTCTCCAAACCCACCAGAAATGGCAAGCTTCTCCTCGTAACTTGAAGGAAAAAACAGTTGTTATGATGGTTGACCCCCATCTACCTCGGAGCCTGTGGCCAGTGGGAAAGATAGTGAAGACCCACCTAAGCCCTGATGGTCAAATCCGGTCCGCTGGTGTAGAGATTAAGGGCCAAGTTTATACAAGAATGGTAGCCCGTCTAGTCATCCTGCCAGCTTTACCTGGAGATGGGACTAATACGTCTAGCCCCAAAGATTGAAGCCCCCTTTACTGGAAGCAAAGATGCTATGCATCTTCGGGGGCGGCTGTAGTAAAGTTACCTTCAAATGGGACTCTTATTTTAAAACCGGACTTCTTTTGAGTGTGTTGTGGAAGTGCGGTGCATAGTGAGTGGAGCTGCCATTGATTGCGGGTGTGTGCAAGCTGTGCGCATCAACAGCTGAGAGGACGTTTTAAACCTGTTGGCTTTCAATGATTGCTGCAGATGCAATATCAGGATGTTAGTCACTGAACTCAAATTAAGCCCATTTGTTATTTATTTGTTAAGGGTTTCTGTGTTACCTGAACAGCATTATCTGCATCTTAGCATACAGACAAGTCCAGACATGTCTCATAATGATCATTCAGTTATTCAGATCGCCATTATTATTTCCTTTCAGATTTTTCTAACAGTTTTATATTGTAATGTGAATCTGATATGTTATAAATTAAAACGTGGGAAGGGGCTAGTATTGCTGAAACACTGTTTAACTGCCTCACAATTTGTAGCATTTCTGGGCATTCAATGTACACCTGTGTATGAGTATTCTATTGACACATCAATGTTTAATTTAGATATTTTTTCTGATAAATCTAATTTCTACTTATCTAACTTTGTTTAGTAAAGAAATGTCACTGATGTGAATGAGGAATACTGGTTTATTACAAAACAGCAAATGTTATGTTTATTTTTATATTTGTGGATTATTCATTATTTTATTGTACTTAATATTTTTCAGACTATGTACATCCTTGCATTTGCATCTGGGGTCCATCCCTCAACCTTCAATTTAAAGTGTTGGATAACCTGTCTCCTCATCATTGGTGCTCTGACCATGCTCATTTATTCATCTTTCGAACCTAAAACCTGTAGAACAATTAATAACCCCCATATTTAAAAGTGGAGAAAAAATCAGACCCTAACAATTACAGAGGCATCTGTGTGAGCAGTAATCTGAGGAAGGTGTTCTGCAGCATCATCAACACCAGAAGGCTTCCTTACAGAGCACAATGTCCTCAGCAAAAGTCAGATTGGATTTCTGCCAAATTACAGAACATCAGACCATATTTTTACCCTTCAGACTCTGATTAAATATGTTAATCAAAACAAAAACAAAATATTTGCTTGTCTTGTAGATTTTCAAAAAGTGTTTGATTCAATTTGGCATGAAGGTCGGCTGTCTAAACTTCTAGAATCAGGTATTGGCGGTAAAACATACAACATTATAAAAACAATGTATTCGAACAATCAGTGCGCAATTAAAATTGGAAATAAGCAAACAGAATTCTTCACTCAGGGGCGGGGTGTGAGACAGGGCTGTCCACTGTCACCAACCCTCTTCAATATTTACATCAATCAATTGGCAATGCTCCTAGAGAAAGCAGATACGCCAGGTCTCACGCTACACGACTCCAGTGTAAAGTTCCTGCTGTTTGCAGATGATCTGGTGCTTCTGTCGCCAACAGAAGAGGGTCTACAGCAGCAGCTGGATATCCTGCACAGCTTCTGTCAGACCTGAGCTCTGACTGTTAACCCAAAGAAAACCAAAACCCTAATATTCCAGAAAAAAAACCCAGATGTCAGGGAAAGAAACACAGTTTCACCCTTGTTATGACAAAAGTTGAACCTGCCACAAGCTACACATACCTTGGGTTGAAAATAAGTGCTTATGGAAAACTAAATTTGGCTGTGGATGAACTGAAAGAGAAAGCAAGAAGGGCCTTTTTTTTTACGCCATTAAAAAGTCAACACAAATAGAAATTCCAGTTCCAATCTGGCTCAATTTTCCAGTCAGTGATTGAACCTATAGTGCTATATGGGAGTGAGGAGTGGGGTCCTCTCCTCAGTGATGAGTTTGACAAGTGGGATAAAAATCCAATTGAAAGCCTACATGCAGAGTTCTGTAGGAACATTCTCAGTGTACAGAGGAAAACAACCAGCAATGCATGCAGGGCAGAATTAGGCCAGTATCCTCTACTCATGCTCATTGAGAAACGAGCCGTCAAATTTAATAAAAAAACATAAATTTTAAAAAACCATAAAAATGAGTGACCCCAACTCTTTAAAGCACTCAAAAACCAAGTATGTGTTATATAAATATGACTAACAGCAGGTGTAGCATCAGGACCCTGACATGCTCATCCACAAAATTAAGTCAAATCAAATGATAAATCCACCAAAAAGAAGAGTATCTGATTTACTGGAATAAAGCAGCAGGAAAACAAAGTAAACTTAAATGTTATTTAGACCTAAATAGAGATTTTATAACAGCAACATATCTGAGTGCAGTAAAGGACAGTAAATTAAGAACAATGAAACAATGACCGATACACAGACATTATATATATATATATATATATATATACATATATATATATATATTTTTTTCTTTTTACTACCACTACTATTTACTGTGTGATTACGGTGTGTTTTTTATTAAATGTGTATGTTATTATCATTTTTTTATGTAAACTTTATAAATGCTTATGCAATACATTTGTCATGCCAATAAAGCAATTATTGAATTGAATTGAGAAAGAGAGAGAGTGTTTGGGTTTATTGCCATATCAGCTTCACTGTGTCATAGAAAAAACAAATACAATTTACAAACATTTATAAATATCAACATTTATAAAAATAAAAAGACATCAACAGCAATAAATAATACATGCAATAAAATACAAATCGAAAACAGTTTTTTAAGATTCACTTTTGATAATATTCTAATAGGAGAATAATGTTAGTATCTTAGTTAGCCGGCAGCTAGCTCTCTGCAACTCTCACATGGTCGCCCACTGAAGCTAAGCAGCGCTGCGCCCGGTCAGTACCTGGATGGGAGACCACTTGGGAAAGCTAGGTTGCTGCCGGAAGTGGTGTTAGTGAGGCCAGCAGGGGGTGCTCAACCTGTGGTCTGTGTGGGTCCTAATGCCCCAGTATAGTGAAGGGGACTCTATACTGCTCAGTGAGCGCCGTCTTTCGGATGAGATGTTAAACCGAGGTCCTGACTCTCTGTGGTCGTTAAAAATCCCTCTGGCCTCTGTCCATAATGGCCTCCTAACCATCCCCATATCATAATTGGTTTCATCACTCTATCTCCTCTCCACCAATCAGCTGGTGTGCGGTCTGGCGCAATATGGCTGCCGTCGAATCATCCAGGTGGATGCTGCACACTGGTGGTGGATGAGGAGATTTCCCCCATTGTGTAAAGCACTATATAAATGTAAGGAATTATTATTATTATTATCTTGAAGGGTAGTGCATTGCATTCAGGGCAAGAAATGCTAGTGATTCTGTAATGTTGATGAACTTTTAAATGAAATATTTTAAGATGGTTTTCAATGAATAAATTAATGAATTAATCAATCAATCTTTAAAATTAAGCAATGCCACTCCAAAACCTGATTTTCCATTCAAGACCTGGACCTGATTTTTCTATGAGTCATTATTCACAGAAAATTAGGTTAACAGTACCCAAAAATGTAATTGTTGGCAGAGATTTGAAAGCTTGTGTACTTAACACCATATAAGGTGACAAAATAGAAGATACTGCATACAGATTTAATTTATTCATCCATGTAAAGTGTTACAGTCATTAGCCTGAGTACCCACCAGACTCACTAGAGGGCACTCCAGCTATATGAACACTCAACCAGCCATTCAATTCAATTTAATTCAATCCATCTTTATTTCTATAGCGCTTTTACAATGTAGATTGTGTCAAAGCAGCTTAACATAGAAGTTCTAGTAAATTGAAACTGTGTCAGTCCAGTTTTCAGAGTTGAAATTTAGTTTAGTTCAGTTCAGTATGGTTTAATTTTCACTGCTGAAAGTCCAAACACTGAAGAGCAAATCCATCGATGTGCAGCTCCACAAGTCCCAAACCAAGCAAGCCAGTGGCAACAGTGGTGAGGAACAAACTTCACCAATTGAGGAACGTAAAGGAATAAAAACCTTGAGAGAAACCAGGCTCAGTTGGACACATTTCTCCTCTGGCCAAATGTCCTTTGCAGAGCTGCAGTCTAGGCGCCAGAGTCTGGGGAACGTTGGATGTCCATTGTGGAGAAGCTGCAGGTGTGGGTAGGTCACCTGCTGGTGTACAGGCTGGCCCATGGGATCAGTGCGGAGACTCATCTGTCACTGGGGTCTTTCAGGAATCAGTCTCATGCTCTCCACTCCTACTCTCCATGCACTCCATTCACCTGGACAACATCTCCCATAATGTTTTGCATTCCACAGCTGAAACAATTTACTAATCTGGACACAGACACACACAGCTGCATGGAATTCAGTTTAATTAGCAGTCAAAGGAAAAATATATATTTATGTTATAGCCTAAGTGGATCTACAAACATCTAAAAATTTAAGTAATTTAATGATTTAAACAAAAACAATGGATAAGCTTGACTCTGCCCAGTGGCCAAAATTATAAAGCTGGGCTTAATAACCACTGTTAATTACTTAAAAAGACACCAAGAATCAAGAACAAGAACAAGAATCTGTTATTACCTACAGGGCTTGGACAATGAAACTGAAACCCTGGCCAATTTAATGTTGGAGGTTTCATGGCTAAATTTGACCAGCCTGGTGGCCAATTTGAGTAATAGCACAGTTTTTCTTAAAATATTGGAATGCACAAAACATTATGGGTGAAATATCAGAGTTCAACAGAGGACAAAATGTTGGTGTGCATCACTGGCGCATCTAAGACCAAGACGCCAAGTCTTTGTGATGTATCAAGAGCCACGGTATCCAGGGTAATATCAGCATACCACCAAGAAGGGCAAACCACATCCAACAGGATGCAAGAGGAAGCTGTCTGAAAGGGATGTCTGGGTGCTAACCTGGATTGTATCCAAAAAAACATAAAACCACAGCTTGCCCAACTCACTGCAGAATTAAATGTGCTTCCACCAAAACCTTATCGGGAGCTCCACAGGGTAATATACATGGCTGGGCTGCTATAGCCAAACCTTTGTTCAGTTGTGCCAATGCCAAAGATGGTTTCAATGGTGCCAGCAGTGAAGATCTTGGGCAGTGGACAATGGGAAACATGTATTGCTTTCTGATGAATGCACCTTCACTGTCTTTCACGCATCCGAGAGAGTTATGGTGTGAAGGACCCGCAAAGAAGCGTCCCACCCAGACTGTTGCATGCCCAGAGTGAAGCAAAGCGGTAGATCAGTGATGGTTTCGGCTGCAATATCATAGTATTTCCTAGGCCTAATACTTGTGCTAGATGGGCACATTACAGTCAAGGACTACCGAACCATTCTAGAGGGCCATCTGCATCCAATGATTCAAACATTGTATCCTAAAGGTGGTGCCATGTACCAGGATGATAATGCATTAATACGCACAGCAAGAATGGTGACAGAGTGGTTTGATGAACATGAAAGTGAAGTTGAACATCTCCCATGGCTTGCACAGTAATCAGATTTAAATATTATTGAGCCAATTTGGTTTTGGAGGAGGGAGTCAGGAAACGTTTTCCTCCATCAGCATCACGTAGTGACCTGGCCACTATTCTGCAAGAAAATTGGTTCAAAATGTCTCTGCCCACTGTGTAGGACTTGTATCTGTCATTCCCAAAATGAATTGATGCTGTATTGGCAGCAAAAGGAGGCACTACACCATACTGATGAATTATTGAGGTTAAGACAGGCGTTTCAGTTTCATTGTCCAACACCTGTATATTAACTGATAATTATAACTTCATAAGCAATAATTTGCCATATAGTAGTTAGTCAAAGGTTAATCAGTCTTGTTTTTCAGATTCAAATATACTGCAAAAAAAGATGATGTTTTCAAGACTAGTTAAAGCAATGTATGATGCCAAGAAATTTTACAAATCAGTCTAAAATTTGATAGAACTGTTGAAATAAAAGGAAAAATAATGTTTAATAGCTAGTTTTCATATTTCATGACCACTGTTTACATGATAAGGGTAACTTCCTGTTATGTTTCACAGCAGCTTTAGTCTGATGTTATCTCACTAATGGAAAGATGTGTTTCAGGCACATTTTCAGTGGTCTAGCCACTATTAATGCCATTTTATTATGTAAAGGGGTACAAAAAACAAAGAGTTGAGTGTCAGGCAGGTGCACTAACACTGATCTGGTTTAATTCTGTAATCAACTGCATTTTTTTCATGTTAATTCATGTCACTAAAGGGTCAAATACAAATCCATTTAGCTATTTTCAGCCATTAGCTGATGCAACCATTCACTTTGAACATAATAAAATGATTAAAATAAAATATTTGCTACAAATTATGAGAACATCTTACTGAATAGACACACTGAACAATAACCACCATGCACCATAACTAGCAAAGTAATTTATTTATCAAAGAACATTTCTGCTCATTCTACACAATTAATAACACTCCACATATTTATGTCTTAATGGTATGCCTAGTAGATCAGAAATGTGTCCTTTGTGGTCACTTTCAAAAGTCCTTATAAAAATAAATAAAAAGCCATAACATTATTTCAGATTGTGAAACACTTCAGCAGGCAAGCAGGAGAGTTGTGGTAGAATGCTGGTGTAGTTCTAGCTAAATGAAAACTCTTTTTGTTCAGTTTAATACAAATGTCACTGTTGAAGTTAAGTTCAGTTTAATACAAATGTCACTGTTGAAGGTCGATCCATTGAAGAACAGCTCCACCACCCCAAACCAATCAAGCCAGTGGCAAGGAACCAAAAGTCCACCTATTTGAAGGAAATGGAGAACAAACCTGGTGACCAGTTCTCCTCTCTCCAAACTTAAAGGGTAGAGTTGCAGTCTGGACATCAGAGGGTTGAAGAATAATGAGCATCTGTTGTGGAGAAGGTGCACATACGGACACCAGGTGGCTGTTAGCCTAGCTAACAGGACAAATGCTGAGAATCATCTCTCACTGGAATCAGTCTTGCACTCGATGACCACAATAACGATTTTCTTAGGATAGGCTGGATCCACGATTATGTGAACCTCAGCATGAGGAGAAATGGACAGCCTAAGGCCCGGGACACACCAAGCTGACAGCCGTGTCAGCTGTGTCTGGTCCCTTCTGGACTAAAAAGGTACATGTGAAGACACCACTTCATTTGCATGCTTTGTTTAGGTTTGTCCCCACCTATATGTATCACTGTCTGTAAAAATGTATTTAGGGTGCTTTCACACTAGCACTTTTGGTCTGCACCTGGGTTCATTTGACATCAGAGTATGGTACGTTTAGCTAGTGTGAACATTGGCTTCTGAACTCGGTTGTGCACCCCTGAACCATACCCAAGTCTGCCTGAAAGAGGTGGTCTGGGGTACGGTTCGTGTGAACTCTGTTACGGTTCACTTCTGATATGAATGCAGTCGTACCAAATAACGGAAGTGAACCGCCAAATGTACAACAAACTTTAGTTTTCATAACGTTCATTCGTGTGTGTGTCTGTGTATTACCTACCTTGGCAACAAGCGGGACTGACCCAGTGCAAACAGTGATAATGTCTGCTTGTCTCCACCAAAAACAACTTCTGCAGACATCGCATGATGTTTTGAATGTTGTATATATTTATATAAATGGCAGATAGACGCAAATGGCTCTCTGTATTTTGGTTTTGAAATATGCGTAATATTTGTGATATGCGCACGTCTCCATTTTGGTGCTTTGCTTTCGTGGCCGTCACCTAGCAACAGCTGTACACAAAACAGCAGCTTGATGACGCAAGTGTACCAGGGTTCAGAAGGAAAAAAGACAATGTGAACACATTTTATGTTATGAAATTGTTCCATTAGGATATGAATTAATAAAACATGTATTGAGAAGGATTTGTTGTCTTTTAAACTAGTAGCTCAAACCACGGGTAGTCAAGTAATTTGAGTACTGTTTTGAAAATCGATTAACAGAATCAGTAGTCGTGCAACCCTTAATTTTCACAGTACTTGTCACTCACCACAAAGGGGTTTACTAATGCAAATATGCCTGATAATACTGTTTGTAAATAACATAATGACAACCGGCTTTGTGGCCTTTCTTGCCATGAATCATTTTCTTGGTTCGTCACATCAGTTTTTGTTCTGTTTCTTCAACAATTTTACATTCTGAATTGGGCCAATCTGCTCTGACATTAAAAGTAGAGTTCACCCCAAAATTTTTATTTTGTCATCATTTACCCATTCTTTACTTGTTTCAAACATTTATGAGTTTATTCTTTTGTTTAACACAAAAAAGCTATTTTGAAGAGTGCTGAAAACCTGTGACCATTGACTTCCATAGTATTTGATTTTCCTACTATGTGAGTCAATAGTTACAGGTTTTCGAAAAAATTATGTTTAACAGAAGAAAGAAACACATAAATAATCACTTAAGGGTGAGTAAACTGAGTAAATATTCATTTTTTAGTGAACTATCCCTATAATGCAATGAGAGGTAATGCATGGAACACACAAAACAAACTAGCCTTAACATCGGCTTGGTATGTCCTGGCCTTAACATGAACTTACACTCTTTAAACAGATGTGTTATAAACAACACAACCTTTGTTATTTCTTAACTCACCTGTGTGCCTTTGAGAACAATGCATGTTCTTTTGAAATCAACCACTGTGTTATTCTTCTTATCACAGACAGTGTGTTAAATTATTTAATATACTAATGTGTCATAAATCCCAGTTTGTGTCATTTTATTACTTTAACAATATAAATGTAATAAAAAGCCACATTTTAATAAATATACTTTTTATTGAAACATAACTGCAGCATTTATAGTACAATTCTTCTGAATAATCATAATTTGAATGATCATAAAGACATTTTTTAAATCTTATTTTACAAAAATATTAGTAAACTCATATCTAGCCGAAGAAAAGCCAAGGAAAAGTCAAACAAAACACAAGCCCTACCAAGAATGACATTTCTACAACTGTTCAAATACATTTTCCACTGTTGGGGTCTTGTTTGTGATTCATAATGTCCAGAGGAACCACAGATTCTTAAGTTTCATTCTCTCTTTTACAGCATCGATGTTGTAAAATAATTGAAGTATAATCCATTAAATAGGTGTAAGCATTCCTTAAGTTGTTCAGGCATAAAACGAAATGAAAGACCATTTAAATGTAAGTGCCATCCTATCATCAATGACATGACAGTTTACTAGAAGCACTTGAGCTGACTTACTGAAAATTAAAAGTCCTTATGCATATACCCATTAGTGATATAATAAAATACGTTCAAATGGATTTAAGCATTACTAAGCAACTAACTTATATTTGGCACTGTAATGAAGTTGCTGGCAACCTGGCCATCAGGAAGGAGGCAGAGAACTATAAAATTATTAAATAATTTTAATAATAAAAAAATAAAACAAACAGAAGGCAGCTCCTCCACTCCAATTCTTTTGAAGTATTGGTGCTTAATATGGGAGGATGCATAGGATGCACCTTTTGTAAAGCTGCTTTTTTGAAACAATAATTATTGTGAAAATCGTATACAAATAAACCTGAATTGAATTTTAAAAAATAACCAAAAAGAACAATGATATCACTAGGCTTCTTATAATGTTATTGCTAATAATAATAATAATAATCTGTCAGGCTTCTAAATATTATGTCACACCTCCGGTTTGATCATGCTGTCCTTGTTTGTGTCTATATGTTGTGAGCACACATGAGCATTTGTTTTGTTTTGATCGGTCACCATATGCTCACTGTGGCGTTCCTCCCTCCCCCTTGTTACCTCATTTTACCATTATCATGACTTGATTCCTCTCATCTCTATTTGATTACTCTCTTGCTCTATTTATTTCCCTCAGTGTCATCCTCTGTCAGATCATTGTTCGTCAGTCCGCAAGCGTTCTTCCGGTTTCCTGTCTTGTCCAGTTATCTTCTGGACATTCTTCAAGACGTACCGCTACCTCATGGGCTCCTAATCGCGAGCTGTGATTTGTCCGTCCTCAGACGGACGTGGTGCAATTGGTGCTTCCACAGTCTGTCACGCCTGAGGCGTTTTCCATAGTGAGATACCTCACTCTGTTCTCAGAGAACCGGGGTTACGCAAGTAACCTAAAGTTTTTATGAGACCGTCTAAAAAAAAAGCGATTTAACTTTCTCCAGAGAGCTTGCGTGCGGTCACAGCGCATCTATATTTGAAATAACAAACTTCTTGAGCTGATGATAATAACGTGCACGTGATTATTGAAGTGCTTCTGACAGCTGATCCTTTCAGAAATGGACAAATGCGAGAGTGAAACGTGAAAAAACAAAGGAGAAGCCTGAAAAAACAAAGGAGCAAATGATAAACGCAAGCCGGATAAAGTTGACCCATCCCGACCCGTACCATACTGTACCACTCAGTGGAAATTGAAAGTGGGCCATTAGTGGTGGGCAGAGCGAGGCTTCATGAAACACTGAAACAAATGTGTCGAAGCTTCAAAACGTTTCGAAACCCATCTCTACAATGACACCTATTGGTAATTTTTAAGTATTCCTCTGAAACAGCTTCAGCAAAGAAACAGTTACGCAAATCATACCCCACGTAGTAGAGTTGAGGTTTCAAGTGATTTAATGGAGTGGTGAGAGTTCCTGACTAGCATGCAGAGATAATGGGTTTAAATCCAGAGTGATGTAGTTATAGACATTAGTTTTTAAATCTTCTGTTCATATAACATGTTTTTTAACATGTGATCTGACATCCGAATAAACACTTTGTGAATAAATATGTCTTGTTTTGGTCAAAGAAAATGTACATTATTAAAATACATCAAGTCCCAGTATTTGTACAAGTTGGGATTCAAACTCTGGTCAGCACAGTTACTCTGTGCACATGCACAGTCTACTAGGCTACATGAGAGGGTTTTTCCGATCCTGTCAATTAAACACAGTTTCGCCAGGTCTTAACTGCTTCTGAAATGTCCGATGCTTTGAATCACTTTAGTCAAGTGACCTGGGTGTTTCGAATCACTTTAGTGCCGTGACCTGGATGTTTCGGATCATGCTTCGGTGCAGTGTTTCAAAACACTTGTGCTTTGGGATCTTGACACTGTGTCAAAACATCAGTTTTGCGACAGCCATCCCTAGTTATAATCTTATCTTGTACTGTCTGATCCAGTCTTGTCTCACCTGTGTTCTGTGTAATGCAAGAGATTTGTGTGTGCTTTCCCTGGCTCCATTTCACCGTCCGGAACCTCCCGCCTTAGCTCGATTGCCAGTGTTATGGTTAAACTGGTGACCGTGTTAACTGGCGACCAGTGTCAGTGTCATTTTAAACATTGTTGATTTCAATATTTGTGTGGCAGAACAGTATATAACCAAAATTAATCAAAAAAAGAAATTATAATTTACGTTATCAACAGGATTCGAACTCGTATTGTCAAAAGGCTCAGGATGTGTATCAAGCAACCTATCTAACTGAGCTATTCAGGACTACACATGTTAAAGCCGGTTTTGGTGTCTTTATCAGTCAACATATGTTCTGCTTTTGTTGTGGACTCGTGTTAACTTGTTTCCATGTACTCATGTTAACATGTTTCTACAAACAGTCACGCTGATATTTTCTCAGAATAGCTCTAAATGACAAAGCGATGTTTTATCGCAGTTGGTCAAACCATGTTTTTATAGTTGTAGACTTATGTTAACTTGTGCCTTTGAACTCGTGTTAACTTGTGTCCCATGGACTCGTGTTAACCTCTGTCTACAAACTCTCACGCTGATATTTTCTCAGAATAGCTCTGTATGACATAACGATGTTCCGCTAAATAGCCTACCTCATAAATCGCAGTCTTTCCCCTATTTTTTTTCTGAACAGAATTTAAAAAATAAGGGCTAAATAAACAAAACTCGTACACAGGATTCGAACTCGCAAAGAAAAGAAGCACGACATAAGAAAAAACATGATCTAACAAACCGAGCTACCCGGAACTGTTTACAAATCTATCGCTTTTGGTATATAAAAAATTTAATATATTTTATCATTGTTGTAAACTCATGTTAACTTGTGCCTTTGGACTCATGCTAACTTTTGTCCCATGCTCACACATGTACATCTAAAAAGATTTCACAAAAAAAATAATACAATGACGATATTATTATGCAACTTATTATGTCTAATATATGTAATTATATATATATATATATATATATATATAATATTATGCAACAGAATATTACTTACAAATCGCAACTTTTCAATGTATTATCTTGGTCACATTTGTACCACATCGCAACTTTTCAATGTATTATCTTGGTCACATTTGTACCACATTCAGTGTTTAAACTACCAGACAGTAATGTGTTTTTCTGTGAATGTTTTTATTGTTTTTCGTGGACACCTGATGTAAAAAAAATACGTTTTGCATTTGTCTGTAAAACAAGATGAACACACAGCAAAGGAAAAACATACATACATTTATGAAAGCAAGCAATAACACTGGACAATATTGTATTAAGTATATAAATAAAATATTATTCAAACAGTTGATACACTATTACTAGTTTTTTCTTTGCTGTGCATGCATCTTGTTTTAAAGACAAATGCAAAATGCAATTTTTTTTTTTTACGTCAGGTGTCCATGAAAAACAATAAAAACATTCACAGAAAAATGTACATGTGTAAGCATGGGACACAAGTTAGCATGAGTCCAAACGCACAAGTTAACATAAGTCTACAACTACGAAAACATGGTTTGACCAACTGCAATAAAACATCGCTTTGTCATTTAGAGCTATTCTGAGAAAATATCAGCGTGAGAGTTTGTAGAAATATGCAAACGCAAGAACATGGAGACAAGTTAACATGAGTCTATGGAAACAAGTTAACACGAGTCCACAACCAAAGCAGAACATATGTTGACTGATAAAGATCCTGAATAGCTCAATTAGATAGGTTGCTTGCTACTCATCCTGAGCCTTTTGAAAATACGAGTTGGAATCCCATTGATGACATGTAAATTATATATTTTTTTTTATTAATTTTGGTTATATACTATATTGTGGTTCTGCCACACAAATATTGAAATCAACAATGTTTAAAATGACACTGACACCAAGTAATAAGAATATTTATTTGGTATGGGCATGTTTTGTAGCTGTGAAAAAGTAACGAATCTCACCAGTTAAACCGTAACACCAGCTTTCCTCTCTGTCTTGCTTGCTCCTCTTCTGCATCACCCACGTGGCTGCGCCCTAGTGCGCCCTCTACTGAAAAAAGATTGTAAGTGGGGGGTTTTTTCACTGTTTTACCCCTGGCTGTCTTGTTTTTGTTTTTTTAGAACTATTGTGCAGTATACTACCTGCCGAGAGTTTTTGTTCTTGTTCCTTGGTGATTTTCATTTTTTTTCTGTGCCAGGAGAGTCTTCCTACAGACTTTTGTTTTATTTAGGATCTTTTTACCCTTTCCCGGACGGATTTTTAAGTGGTACAGTCTGCTGTACCACTAAAGTGACTGAATGTGCACACTCTGATCCGCTCATCTAACGAATGACAATTATAATAATAATAATTACAACAAAAATTAATGTTGGTAAATTTTTATCTTTAAGCTGGTCTTTTTTGTCAACAATAATACGCTGTTCATTCAATAGATGAGCAGATCAGAGTGCACACATTCATGTTACTTCAAAAGAAGACCTGTTTCTGTTTGTATCAAGATATTTTCAACCTTATTTTCATTGATGAAACTAACTCTTATCAGAAGTATGTGTCTAGTTAGTTTTGAATGTGTGACTCATGTGAAGTGGCAAATTGTGGAATAAATCTCATTTGTGAAGCATCTACAGGTAAATGTATATTGACTGCCTTAATTCACAATAACAAAATAATTTGTTTAGAGTTCATAGTAATATAAAAATTACTCCACCAGTCCACCGATGGAAGAGGCACCAAATTCATTGCTTAACATTTCAGAGTGAAGAACTTTCTTTTATTTATTTCTTTTATTTAAAAATCACATAAAAAAAAACCAAGGTTGACCAAAGTGCTGTACGTATGACAAATACAAAATAAAATAAAATACATTATACTAAAAACACTATAGGTGAATTGGGTAAGCTAAATTGTCCGAAGTATATGTGTGTGAATGGAAGTGTATGGGTGTTTCCCAGTGATGGGTTGCAGCTGGAAGGGCATCCGCTGCGTAGAACATATGCTGGATAAGTTGGCGGTTCATTCCGCTGTGGCGACCCCTGATTAATAAAGAAACTAAGCCGAAAAGAAAATGAATAAATGAATACTAAGAACATATCCATGAAATATACTCAAATCAATAGATTAGTCTCCCATATTTAAAAAAAATTGGTTTTGAGTTTAAACTTTAAGTATAGAGTGATGACACCATTCAAGTCAATACTGGTAAGTTGTTCCAGAGTTTTGGGCCTGCTATCACAAAAGCATGGCCTCCACAATGTTTTAGTTTTGATCTGTGAACAGACAGCAACCCAAGGCTGCAAGACATAAGAGACCTGGGTGGAGTGTATGAATGCAAGATATCAGCTAGATGCGATGGAACTAGACCATGTAGTGCTTTAAAAATAAAAATATAATTATGTACTTTCATTGTTTCACTGGTAATCATTTGAGGGAGGTTAGAATAGGGGAGATATGACCCCATTTTTGCCTGCCAGTCAGAAGGCTGCAGCATTTTGCACCATTTGCAAGTTACCAATCTTGGCTTTATTTACTCCATAATAAAGTGAATTGCAATAAACAACACATGCAGTGATAAAAGCATGTACAACCCCAAATCAGAAAAAGTTGGCACAATATGGATAACACAAATAAAAAAAGAAATTTGTGATTTCTAAATGTACTTTGACTTCATTGCAGACAATACAACAAACATTATTTAATGTTCCTCATGATTTTTATTGTTTTTTTTTTTTTTTTTTTTCAAAATAAACATGTATTCCAATTTTGGGTCTTTGTCAACACATTTCAAAAAAAGTAAGGACAGGAGCAATTTAGGGCTAGTTATCAGGTAAATTGGTTAAATAAGTATGTGATTTGAAACAGGTGATGTCTAGTTCTTTAGGAACAAAGATGGGCAGAAGATCGCCAGTATGCCGAAAAAAATACGTGAGAAAATTTTTGAAATGTTTAAAAACAATGTTCCTCAAAAAAGACAGGAAGGCATTTGGATATTTCATTATCAACAGTGCATAACATAATTAAAACATTCAAGGAATAATCATTCATCTATGAGTGATATCACCACTGTAACATAATCTGGAGGTGAAATTCCATTTTTCCTCCTAAAATGGTCTGGGCCAGCTTAGTATGACATTTATGGTACGTTGCTCCCAAAAGTCTGAGAGTAAAGTCACTCAGTGACATCTTATCTACCAAGATGCTAGCCAGATCCATCCTGTCCCGGTGTTCAAAGACATTCTAAAGAAAAACCCCCACCATCTTTGAAACACACACACCCAAAGACACGCACTTTTGAATTGGACTCATAGAAATCTAAAAAACAAAACTAATTCAATTCAAATTATATGTAATGTGTTTGTTACATCCCCAAATCATCACAGATGGTCCCCGACACAAAGGGGAGACCCCGTTTCTGTACCCGTATGACTCACCTGAGTCCACGTTTTTTATTTTCCGGCAAATTATAAGTTTATAAGATTATAATCCTCTGATCTGCATCGCAAATTCCACGCAAACAACAAAGGACTTTTAAAAGGACTTCCCTACTTCCAAGCATCCAAGAGACCCAGAAATACAGGTATTAGTCATGCGTTTACGCTGTGCTCTTTTAAGGTGTTTACATACACCTTAGATTTGCCATTCTTTTATCTAAACTCTCTAGATTTTCCTCGCTGTTCTATGTTTTTGTTTTTGTTGTTATGTTTTGTACGTTCGTTCGATGTCAGACTAGTCAATAAATCACTTTATAACCACGTTGGATTGTCTTTGTCTGCCTCACAGAAACAGTCACTTTAACGGTAAAGATCCTTGCTACCAGCTTATTAAGTTTAATAAAACTTCTAAACTATTCATCTACTTCACAAGAAGCAGCTATAATTCCCTTTCTAAATAAATAAATAATTACAGAGTCCGCTCAGACAAGTGAGCGAAGTCATTGTTTTATTTATTTTGTTAAATTAACTATAAGTTAATTCTGAATATTCATAATTAATGATAACTGGTTATTATTAATCATTAATATTCATAAATTGAGCTAATTTCGCTACACATGTGATAACTCATTAAAGCATCTGTTAACATATCAATCCAGTTTACTAATCCAAACTCAATCAAGTTTAGCATTTTCACACATTTTTTAAGAGCTTTGGCCTTAATGGATCTTCTTGGTGCTTTTGAACATTCCTTGTGCATGATAAATCCACTCTAGCCTTTGCTTTATTCTTAATTAACAGTACTTATTTAACTGTTTTATTTATTTATTCATTCACTTATTTACCCATTTAGCTATTTTTAATTAACTTTAATTACTCTAAATACTTTATAAATGCAGACCCATTATTTGAACTTATTTCTGATGGTATTCCAAATCTAGGAATTATTTTTCTTATTAGAAATATGATTAATCACCAACCTGCTTTTAATCATAACATGTTAACTACCACAAACATGTATTTCTTGCCTTCTATGTATTTCTACTCATTTTATCATATCCCCAAAACCCCTTACTAAATGCTTGAATATCACTTCAGGTACTGGTTGCTGTTTCTTTCCTCACATTATATTTAGCACAGATGTCACATGTGGACAAAACTCACTGAGCAGTGCATTTAAATAAGGAGACCATTCTCCTTGCTGTTTAATTTTTCTTAGTACTTCACCCTTGATCAAAATCATGTGCATCTTCAATAAGGATACTTAGAGGTGCTATTGGTGCAACAATTTGTCCTTTATGTGTATGCTAAATATACTCTTTTTCAGAATAAGAAAGAGCTTTATTGCCAGGTATGTTCACACATACGAGGAATTTGTTTTCGTGAGAGAGCTTCTACAGTGCAACAGATAATAAATATATTTAAAAAAATAAAAGTAAATAGTGAATGCAAATATACAAATTGACAAGTGTATGTACAGATATTTTACTATATACAACGTTAAATGGCAGCTGTTATGTGCAAATTAGCATGTAAAGTATGTTGTTAAATAAGTGTTTGTGTATAAAAAGTGTATAGCAGGTAGTGATGTTTGTTCCATAATTACTATCATTCAAGTGTTCATGAGATGGATTGCCTGAGGGAAGAAACTGTTTCTGTGTCGGGCTGTTCTGGTGCACAGTGCTCTGTAGCGTCGACCAGAAGGTAAAAGTTCAAAGAGGCAGTGTGCTGGGTGTGAGGGGTCCAGAGTGATTTTGGCAGCCCTTCTGCTTGCTCTGGAAAAGTACAGTTCTTGGAGAGTAGGGAGGATTGTACTAGTGATTCGCTCAGCAGTCCGAACTTTTCAATGTAGTCTTCGGAGGTCGGATTTCGTAGCTGAGCTAAAACAGACAGTTATTGAAGTGCAGAGGACTGATTCAATGATGGAAGTGTAGAACTGTTTCAGCAGCTCCTTTGGAAGGTTGTACTTCCTCAGCTGACGAAGGAAGTACAACCTCTGTTGAGCTTTTTTGACAATGGAGTCAATGTGAGTGTCCCACTTCAGATCCTGAGAAATGGTGGTGCCCAGGAACCTGAATGACTCCACTGCTGCCACAATGCTGTCCATGATGCTCAGTGGGGGAAGAGCAGGGGGGTTTCTCCTGAAGTCCACTATCATCTCCACTGTTTTGAGCGTGTTCAGCTCCAGGTTGTTGTGACTGCACCAGACAGCCAGCTCCTTAACCTCCTGTCTGTAAGCAGACTCGTCACCGTCCTGAATGAGGCTGATAAGTGTGGTGTCGTCTGCAAACTTCAGGAGCTTGACAGAGGCGTCCTTTGAGGTGCAGTCATTTGTGTACAGGGTGAAGAGCAGAGGGGAGAGGACACACCCCTGGGGGGCGCCAGTGCTGATTGTGCGGGTACTGGATGAGAATTTTCCCAGCTTCACCAGCTGCTGCCTGTCCGTTAGGAAGCTGTTGATCCACTGACAGACAGAGTTGGGCACTGAGAGCTGAGTTAATTTGTGCAGGAGAAGTTTTGGGATGATAGTGTTGAAAGCCGAGCTGAAGTCACCAAACAAGATCCTCACATAGGTCCCTGGTCTGTCTAGGTGTTGCAGAACATAATGCACTCCCATGCTCTGTAGGCAAACTGAAGAGAGTCCAGTTCAATGATGTCCTTCAGGTGGGCCAGCACCAATTTTTCAAAAGACTTCATGACCACAGATGTTAGCGCCACCGGTCTGTAGTCATTTAGTCCTGTAAGTTTGGGTTTCTTTGGGATGAGGATGATGGTGGAGCGTTTGAAGCAGGAGGGCACTTCACACAGCTCCAGTGATCTGTTGAAGATCAGGGTGAAGATGGGGGCCAGTTGATCAGCACAGGATTTTAGACAGGCTGGTGTTACAAAATCTGGGCCTGGTGCTTTTTTCCTCTTCTGTTTTTGGAAAACCTGGCGCACATCATCTTCACTGAACTGAAGTGTGGGGGAGACGGGTGGTGGTGGAAGTGTTAATGGTGGTGTGAAGAGCAGGTTAGAGTGGGTGTGGGGTGTTTTCTCAAACCTGCAGTAAAACTCATTCAGGTCGTTTGCAAGTTGTTCGTTGTCTACAGTGCAGGGGGATGGTTTCTTGTAGTTTGTGATATTTTTCAAACTTTTCCACATGGATGGTGAGTCGCTGGAAGAGAACTGACTCCTTAGTTTCTCAGAATAGTTCCTTTTTGCCACTCTGATCTCCTTTTCCAGTGTATTTGGCCTGCTTATACAAGGCCCTCTCCCCATTCCTGTAAGCAACCTCCTTGGCCTGACGTAGCTGTCTGAGTTTTACAGTGAACCACGGTTTGTCTTTGTTGTATGTGAGTTGAGTACTGGTAGGAATGCACATGTCTTCACAGAAACTGATATAAGATGTTACAGTCTCTGTAAGCTCGTCCAGATCGTTTGCAGCAGCTTCAAAAACACTCCAGTCAGTGAGGTCGAAACAGGCTTGTAGATCCCGCTCTGTTTCGGTAGTCCATCTTTTCACAGATCTTAATACAGGTTTGGCTGTTTTCAGTTTCTGCCTGTAGGTTGGTATGAGATGAATCAAACAATGGTCAGAGTGCCCCAAAGCTGCTCGTTGGACAGAGGGGTATGCATCCTTTTATTGTGGTATATCAGTGATCCAATATGTTACTGTCTCTTGTGGGACATGTAACATGCTGTCTATATTTTGGCAGTTCCCATCTGTGTTCGCATCTGTGTTTGGCAATTGCATCTGTGTTCCCTGTTAATTTAGTTCCTAATTTTTGCAGTCTTTCCTGTTTCATATATTTTTCAGTGCTGTTTTTGTAAAATCCTCTGTCCCATCAATGCTAAAATCAGTCATCCCTAAAAAGTCATCATATGTTTTAGGCATTTTAACTGAGCTATAGCTATATGGAGCTGCAGATAATTAAATCAACTCCATATTGTAACAAACTACTATTCATCATAAGATCTTCAGACGCTTCGGTGTACAGTGCACTCTGAAGCAGGTTTTCATTCAGGATGTCTCTGTACATTTCTGCATTCATCTTTCCCTCTATCCTGACTAGTCTTCCAGTTCCTGCTACTGAAAAACATCCCCACAGCATGATGCTGCCACCACCATGCTTCACTGTAGGGATGGTATTAGCCTGGTGATGAGCGGTGCCTGGTTTTCTCCAAACGTCAGACAAGAGAATTTTGTTTCAGATGCCTTTTGGCAAATTCCAGATGGGCTGCTATGTGCCCTTTACTAAGGAGTTGCTTCCGTCTGGCCACTCTACCATACAGGCCTGATTAGTGGATTGCTGCACAGATGGTTGTCCATCTGTAAGGTTCTCCTCTCTCCACAGAAAAACGCTGGAGCTCAGACAGAGTGAGCATCGGGTTATTGATCCCCTCCCTGACTAAGGCCCTTCTCCCCCGATCACTTAGCTTAGATGGCCGGCCAGCTCTAGGAAGAGTCCTCGTGGTTCCAAACATCTTCCACTTACGGATGATGGAGGCCACTGTGCTCATTGGAACTTTCAGAGCAGCAGAAATTTTTCTGTAACCTTCCCCAGCCTTGTGCCTCGAGACAATCCTGTCTCGGAGGTCTACAGACAATTCCTTTGTCTTCATGCTTGGTTTGTGCTTTGACATGCATTGTCAACCCTGGGACCTTATATAGACAGGTGTATGCCTTTTCAAATCCTGTCCAATCAACTGAATTTACCACAGGTGAACTCCAATTAAGCTGCTGAAACATCTCAAGAATGATCAGTGGAAACAGAATGTACCTGAGCTCAATTTAGAGCTTCACGGCAAAGGCTGTGAATACTTATGTACTTATACTTATGTGATTTTTCAGGTTTTTTATTTTTAATACATTTGCAACAATTTCAAAAAATCAAAAGTGAAGCGATATGAATACTTTCCGGATGCACTGTATGTGTAATTTTCACCAGCATATGTAAATGCTAATAGGTACCTACCCTCTTCTGTTAATTACATAAAATTGGCTGAACAGAAATAAATTACTTAACAATATTTGACATCAGGAGGAACATTTGTTCATAAAATGTAGGAACCTCAGCTGGAAAATCTTCTCTCATTGATTGTTCTTACAGTTGCAATCAGAATTATTAACCCCCCTGAATTATTAGCCCCCCTGTTTATTTTTTTCCCCAATTTCTGTTTAACGGAGAGAAGATTTTTTCAACACATTTCTAAACATAATAGTTTTATAACTCATTTGTAATAACTGATTTATTTTATCTTTGCCATGATGACAGTAAATAATATTTTACTAGATATTTTTCAAGACACTTCTATACAGCTTAAAGTGACATTTAAAGGCTTAACTAGGTTAATTAGGTTAACTAGGCAGCATAGGGTAATTAGGCAAGGTATTGTATAACGATGGTTTGTTCTGTAGACTATCGGAAAAAAAAATAGCTTAAAGGGGCTAATAATTTTGACCTTAAATTGGCTTTTAAAAAATTAAAAACTGCTTTTATTCTAGCCAAAATAAAACAAATATAAGACTTTCTCCAGAAGAAAAAATATTATGAGACATACAGTGAAAATGTCCTTGCTCTGTTAAACATCATTTGGGAAATATTTTAAAAAGAAAAAAAATTCTAAGGGGGTTTAATAATTCTGATTACAACTGTATATCATCTGCCTTTGACCTACTTTGATTACAGCATAATTCAAGCATTTATTCAAATTAAATTCAAATCTTATTAGTTAAATACACAGTTTTAACTCTCACTGTACTGGCTAATTTTCTAATTCTAACTCTGAATCCGAGTCTTGCAACAATAATAATTCTTTAAGTCTTTGACAATGTACTTTTTTAATCATTTAATTTCTGAGCTATTTGTTCTTTTGGATGTTGTATTCATTATTTTTTCTTTCTCTTGATTGATAATTGCTTCCAAAGGCATGCCCCATCTCATGGTTGTATACACATCTTTCATGTAATTTTTTTAAGTTGACTGAAAAAATTGTCTTTTTGGTCTGTTCTACTTATTTCCTCATTAGTCCTCAAATTTACATTCCAATTTTTTACGTATACGGCTATATATGAAACAAAATATGTTATATTAAACCCCATTTTTTTCCAAACATTCATCTTTTACTTCTCACGCTTCTCACTGTTGACCTATTCTGATGTGCTGTTCTTTTTCCTTCAATTATTTTCCTGCCATTACTTTTCTAAGTCTGAATCTCTTTCAGGATCATACATCTATGTGTAGTCAAATTCTACTTTTTACTATCCATGCATCAGAAATTTTTGCAATTTTTCTCAATCTATTTTCCCAATTATCAATTGTCTTACTTACATCTTCTATCTGTTCTATTCAATATATATTATCTTTTATTCTGTAATCCTCATTTAATTCCAATTCCTTTCATTACATGTGTAGTCTTAATTTATATAATGCCTTCCTTTAACTAATTGACATGAGTCTGATTTGATACAAGAAAGGGTATACTTTTGTTTTAATGTGCAATGTACTTGATTTGGATCATAGTTCTACTGTGTTTTTGAGATGGAGTTTGCTAGGCCACAGCCAACCTCTCTCCCTCTCACCCCAAGGCAACTGTTTCATAGATGGTGCAGCCTTTGTATTGTTGTGTTCAGGAATCCCCACATTTTCTGCATTTAAGGAGTTAAAGTATAGGATATTCCTCCTCCCTCTTGGTGCTGGCTTTTCTTTTCACCCAGCTGATGTTGCTGAAAAGCTTAGCTTTTTGATCAGTTCATCAGTTTCTTGCTTCTCCCTCTTAAAATATCTCTTGAACATATATTGATAGGTCAAGTCTCAGTAGCTTTTCTTCATGCAGTGCCTGGCTCACAGCTTTATTCATGTAATAAGTCCACAGTCAACAATTTGCTCCTTTTTCCAAACACCTTATTTTATTTCCCAGTGCCTTCAGGGTTGTCTGGTAGGAAAGACCAGGACCCTTTAAAGTCCATCCCTGTGCCAGACAGCTGATTTTTCTTAATATTTATTACAAGTCATCTGTATCTTTTATTAATTATCTGTTTCTTTAATTTTCTTCTAATTCCATTTCTTTAGCTTCAGCTTGTGCTTTACTTTACTTTTTTTTCTCCTAATCTATTCTAGTGTTTTCTCACTAGTTGGTCTTTCTTTACATTGAATGTTACAAATAACATTTTCTATACCTGTCTCAATTCAACATTTCATATTTCTCACACTTTTTTACCCACTCATTGCCCCTCAGTCTGCAGATACAGATGTAGACAAAAAACATTTGTTCTCTAGCCTTTCCTTACTCTCTGTCTCTCTCTCTGCTTCTTCCATATTCTTTTTTCTTCTTCCTTTTGCCTTCTTTTCACTTTTCAACATTTCTCTTTCACTCTCTTTCCCTCTCTTTATACTTTTTACTTTTGTCTTATTCTTTTGATTTATAATTATTAGTATTTTTAATCAGAATTTCTATTTCCTCACACACTGCTTACATCAAATGTTCCTTCCTTTTGCCATTTGTCATTATTTATTTACATTTTCGAGTATTTAACTATAAATTATTTCATTCATTCATTTTCTTTTCGGCTTAGTCCCTTTATTAATCAGGGGTCACCACAGCGGAATGAACCGCCAACTTATCCAGCACATGTTCTACGCAGCGGATGCCCTTCCAGCTGCAACCCATCACTGGGAAACACCCATACACTCCCATTCACACTCATACACTACGGACAATTTAACTTACCCAATTTACTTATAGCGCATGTCTTTGGACTTGTTGGGGAAACCGGAGCACCCGGAGAAAACCCACGCAAACACGGGGAGAACATGCAAACTCCACACAGAAATGCCAACTGGCCCAGCTGAGGCTCGAACCTGTTAAATGAGTTAAATTTTTAACTTATTACTTTATTCTTTTACTTTTTTATTTTTTTACTTTTATTTACTTTATCCCATTTGTCTTATACTCTTCTGTAATATACAATTTTAAGGATCATTATTAAATGAGATGATATTATTCAATAAATTAAATTACATTCTAAAAAATATTTTATGATCACAAATGTCAACCTATGTTACATATTTCTCCTTATATTATAAAGTGTCTTTACCATCACAAGCAGGTCCTGGGAGACAAAACAAACTTTTTACTTGCAAAAACTGCTTTTCTTAATTGTTGTGGCCTCTTTGTTTGCTTTGTCCCTCCAGCCCAGCATGTGCAATTTTATTTATTCTCTACTCAATTAATATCTTTCAAGAGTTCACACTTAGATAATGCTCGACTATGATAGCAGGTTTATCATGCTGTCCCGGGAGAGAACCCTGAGCTTGGAGATAGGGCATTAGGAGCATTAGGAGGAATACGAGATCAGGTATTTCTCGAGAGCCCCCCGAAATGCTATTAACTCGGGACAGCAGCCGTGTATTTGGAGAACGCCCCCCAAAAGGCTGAAAGAGGTACTATATCCGGCTGCTGGATATAGTGGTTGGGAAGGAAGAAAGAAAAGAGAGATGCAGATCCCCAGGGGCACTGTATATAAATGTATATGAATATATAGATATACATATATATGATGGTTTAGTCTAGGGCCTGGGAGGGGCAGTGACGTGACTCGAAGCTCAAAGTCACAGCTCTGGTAAGTAGAGCTATCAAGGCTGTCTCTAGCGGGAGTCGGGGAAAGCTTGAGGGTGAATGGGTGAGGACTCCTGCCGGAGTAGGTGCTCGAGGACTGCCCCTGCGGGGGCTAGAGCTTAGAAGTGGCGGCAATAAATATATATGTCCGCATACTGGGGTGTATTTGAACATATATGTACAAATGATTTATATATCCGCATGCGCATATTGTACTGGATTGCCTTTATCTAATACCCTTATTAAATAAAGAA
>CAIGQV010000919.1:469596-489276 GCA_903798115.1 Danio jaintianensis
TGTGTGTGTGTGTGTGTGTGTGTGTGTGTGTGTGTGTGTCTATGTGTGTGTGATGAGAGTCAGGTGCAGCATAATCAGTGACAGGTACAAGGCTTATGGGGGATATAGTGTTAGAAGTCCGGTGAGAGAGACCTCTGCTGGCCAGTGAGGGGAATAGCTGGGGTGACAGCGCATCTACCAGGTATTGTAGATTTCCACCCCAGCATCTGGAACTCAGGATGTCATGTACCTGATACACCTCCTTGCCGTCAACGATGATGGGTGGTGGACCCTGTTCACCATCTGCCAACTCCCTCTCCACCTCGACTGGACCAGCAGCGGGTTTGAGCAGGGATACAAGAAATGTGGGAGAAATACGATAGTTATTGGGTAGAACAAGGTGGTAGGATACAGGAGTTATTTGTCTGTCAATTTTGAATGGACCCACGTACCTGTGACTGAGTTTCTTGCATGGAAGTCTGAGGCGAAGATCACGAGTGGATAAACACATCCATTTTCCTGGTAAGTATGCTGGGGGGTTATTCCGGTGGCAGCCTTTCTTAGGGAGTTCTGAGCATATTCTGCCCATATTAGGAACCTGCTCCAATCCTCTTGATTTTGATGAAAGTATGTGCGTAGAAAACGGATTATCTCTTGGTTTAGACGTTCCGTTGGGCCATTGGACTGGGGGTGGTACCCGGAGGTTGACAATACCCTGGATGTGAATTGAGGTCCACGGTCTGATACAATGTCCTCTGGCATGCCGTAGAACTGAAATACATGGTTACACAGTAGTTCCACCGTTTTTCAAAGCAGTGGGTAGTTTGGTGATGGGTATCAGCCTGCATGCTTTCAAAAATCTGTCAATTACAGTTAATATAGTGGTGTGTGATGAGATGACTTGTCCCTGGCTGATAAACAGTGCTCTACAGTCAACATGTTTATATCTTTATATGTTGATCTATTTTAGTTTACTTTGATTAATTGTGACTGTTTGGGGTCTAATGTGTTTTAAATAATGAAATTGAGAACATGCACAGATGTTTATACTTACCTTTTAATTAATGCATCTTGGTTTATGTTAAAGGCTTCACCTTTAAAAAGCAGCCCCAAATGCCAATTTGAGGTCAATTAACTTGGAGAGCGAGCGAGCTACTGTGGTGCCATAAGCGATTTGTGACTTGTCTGTGTGTATTAGCGTGATTGTCCATATATAGTTTGTTTGCTGTTTATTTGTTCTTTTATTTTTTGTTATTTTGTTACTTTGCTGGGTTTTTGGGTTATTTTGGTTTTCACTCTCATACACTGTAAATAAACCATCACTTTGCACATTACATCAGCGAGTTGTGCCATCATTTTTTTGGTAGGTTTTTTCTCGTTTTACCATACTTTGAGAACCCACTACGAGCTTTCCTGGTTCGTCAACCTCACATGGTGTTACCTTGAGATGGAGGGAGATCCATAATGAAGTCAATGGCAATGTCATGTCCGGTGGTAACACAGGCCCAAATAAAAACAGGTCTGCAGCCATTGCCTGACTTTCATGATAGTCTGTTGCAAGGCGGGACCAAAGGTCCCAGAAAAACACGCCATCAAAAGTGGCTGAAAAAAGGACTTGGTACCCCAGCCCCCTAAACACAAACTGAGGGTCTGGAAACTCACAGTTGGTAAATCCCAAAGGACATTGCTAGCCTGCAGAAGGCTGATAAGACATTGACCGGGTTATTTGCTAAGGCCAATAAGGACAAATGGACTTATGTGGGGAGAGGTATGCAATAATTAATGATGTTTTGTACATGCAAACCTCTGAATCCACACGTTTGGTTGTCCCATGTTGTCGTCCTGTGGTTCTGTCTGTAGCACATAACATACCTTGGGCAGGGCACCTTGCATTCCAAAAGACATATGCACGCATTAGCTCACGTTTCATATGGCCTTCCATGTACACTGATGTACGGATTTTTTGCACCACATGCCCCACATGTCAAAAGACAAGCACTGTGCATCACCAGGGTAAGGCCCCATTACTTCCTTTGCCTGTGATCTCTGTGCCGTTTCAGTGCATCGCGATGGATATCGTGGGCCCACTGGAGAGGAGTACAACTGGACATCAGTACATTCTGGTCATCAGTGACTATGTCACTAGGTACCCTGAGGCTTTCCCTCTGCGATCCATCACCACCACCAAGGTAATCAATGCCCTAGTACAGCTGTTCTCTAGAGTGGGAATACCCAATGAAATACTTACGGACCAAGGAACCAACTTTACGTCCCAACTGATGAAGATGATTCATCGTCAACTGGGCATCACTGCAATTAAAACCATCCCATATGGATCTCCTTCAAAAGAACTGGGAGGCCACTTCGTCTGATGAGACGACGATGAAGGCGAAAGGTATCATTCAGTACGTCCTTGAGATGAGAGACCGCCTGGAGACCTACAGAGAGAAGGCCCAAGAGAACCTCAAGAAGGCCCAAAAGACACAGAAACTTTGGTATGACCAAAATCCCCGAACTCTTGAACTGCTGCCAGGACAGAAAGTGTTGTTACTGCTTCCCACCTCAACGAATCAACTACTGGTGAAGTGGCAATGGCCCTATACAGTGATTCGAGACTGGGACCAGTAACTTACGAAGTCCACCACCCTGATAAAGGTAAAGAAAAACAACCGTATCACATTAATCTATTGAAGGAGTGGAAGGAGCCACCTAACAAGGAGACATCGTTGCTGATCAGGAAAGTGGAGGAGGTAGAGGAGGAGGATCTACTGGAGCAGAGAGGTGCAGAGCCAGCAGAAATCACAGGAGTGGTGCTGAATCATCTGAAAGAATCAAAGCAAGCTGAGCTACATCACCTGATGAACCAGTATTTTGGGTTATTTTGTCCGAGGCCTGGACGAACTGAGCTGATGGAGCACCGAATCCAATTGGTTAACCAAACTCTCTTGAGACAGCGACCATACAGGGTACCTGAGAGTCTGGTGAAACCACTCAAGACATAAATTGAGACCATGATCGAGCTGGGAGTGGTTGAACCCTCAACAAGTGAGTGGAGTAGCCCAGTCGTTATTGTTCCAAAAAAAGATGGTACCCTGCGGATATGCATCGACTTCCGGAAACTGAATGCACAGTCGAGGTTTGATGCATATCCAATGCCATGTTTGGATGATTTGCTGGAGAGGATTGGCCAAGCAAAATATCTCACCACTCTGGATTTGTGTAAAGGCTACTGGCAAGTGCCCTTGGAAGAAGAGTCCAGACAGTATACAGCATTCAGTACACCCATGGGATTATACCACTTCAAGGTTCTACCTTTTGGGCTTCATGGGGCACCAGCCACATTCCAATGGCTAATGGATCAAGTGCTAAGAGTATGTGAAGAGTGGTCTGCAGCCTACCTCTATGATGTAGTCATCTACAGCTCGTCCTGGGAAAACCATCTGCAACACCTAAAACAGACCCTATACAAAATTCAAGCAGCAGGCTTGACCCTCAATGTCAGCAAGTGTGAGTGGGTGAAGGCACAGACCAATTACCTGGGATATCACCTAGGAAATAGCGAGTTGCATCCTCAAGTGGATAAGGTGGAAACAGTACGGCACAGTCCAAGACCAACAACACGCAAGGAAGTTCGGTCATTTCTTGGTCTGGTGTGATGGTACCAGAGGTTCCTCCCTGACTTCTCGACCACTGCAGTCCCCTTAACCGACTTACTGTGCAAACAGGCCAAGAATCCAATTCAGTGGACACAAGAATGCAAAAAGGCATTTACAACTCTAAAGGAACAATTATGTTCAGAACCTGTACTCAAGAGTCCAGACTTTACCCAACCATTTACCGTTCAAGTGGATGCTTCTGCAGTAGGGGTCGGGGTTCTCACACACACACAAACGCATCCACAAACGCATTTCGTCATCTCCATCCATAACGCACGCTATTGTCACAAATACACGCACATACACATGTTTCGGTTTGTCTGCGTCTAAGTGTTTACCGTTGTTATTTGTTTAATATTTACCTGTTGTTTGGAATCCGTGTCTCTGTTTCGTCTGTCTTCCTGGTTGCTCTTCCATCAGCCAGTCAAACAGAGTGCCTCCCAGCAGCCTGGCTAAATAGTGCAGAGTTCACTGTGGAGCGCTCCAGAGCAACCAGAAGCCGACTCGTCCATTGTCTTCTGGATAGGGGGGAAATGTATTTATACTTATCTTTATTTATCTATATGTTCATGTTTATATCTTTATATCTTTATATGTTGATCTATTTTAGTTTACTTTGATTAATTGATTACCTTTTGATTAGTGCATCTTGGTTTATGTTAAAGGGGCGAGGCTTCACCTTTAAAAGGCAGCCCCAAACGCCAATTCAGGGTCAGTTAACCTGGCGAGCGAGCGAGCTACTGTGGTGCCTTAAGTGATTTGTGACTTGTCTGTGTATATTAGCATGATTGTCCATATATAGTTTGTTTGCTGTTTATTTGTTCTTTTATTTTTTAGTTATTTTGTTACTTTGCTGGGTTTTTGGGTTATTTTGGTTTTCACTCTCGTACACTGTAAATAAACCATCAGTGAGTTGTGCCATCATTTTTTTTGGAGTTTTTTTCTTGTTTTACCATACTTTGAGAACCTACTACAAGCTTTCCTGGTTTGTCAACCTCACATGGTGTTACCTTGAGATGGAGGGAGATCCATAATGAAGTCGATGGCGATGTGTGACCATGGTCGGGTGTGGAATGGGTAATGGTTGCAGTAATCTGGCTTGGCGATGGCGTGAATGTTTGTGCATATTACAGAGAGTACATTTATTGATAAACTTTGTCGTGTCAGATTGCATAGTAGGCCACCAATAACGATTCTGAATCAGATCTAGTAGTCTCTTTAATACCTGTGATGCCTGGATGACCTGAACTGGGACTGGAGTGGATTTCTTGGGTAAGCTTTTCTTGTATCGTGGGAGGGACAAAAGTTCTTCCTGCAGGACAATCGGGTAGAATGGGTTGTTGTGCCAGCGCCTGAGAAATTTTAGTATCAACATCCCAGATGACTGTAGCCAAAACGAGAGAGTCATTTAAGATGGGTTGGTCCTGCTCCTCACATAAACGGGATAGGGCGTCTGCCTTGGTGTTCCTGGAGTCTGGAATATATGTGAGAGAGAAGTCAAATCGGGTGAAGAATAGTGCCCATCTTGCCTGCCTGGGATTTAGTCTTTTGGCCAAACATATATTCTAAGTTTTTATGATCAGTGATGACTGTAAATTTGTGTTTAGCTCCCTCTAGCCAGTGTCTCCACTCCTCCATGGCAGCTTTCATGGCGAGAAGCCCTCGATTACGTAGTTGCGTTCGGCCATTAAGTTTGCGGGAAAAAAAGGCGCATGGATGAAGTTTGGCTAGATCTCCTTGTCTCTGAGATCATACAGCCCCGATGCCTGTGTTAGATGCATCGATTTTTACGGTGAATGGTAAATTGGGATTAGGATGGCATAGTATAGGAGCTGTAGCAAAGTGAGTCTTGAGTTTGACAAATGCCCTTTCCGCTGAGTCACTCCATCGCAGTTGTGCTCTACCTCCTTTAGTTAAGGTAATGAGAGGTGCTGCTACAGTACTGAAGTTTCTAATGAATCATCAATAGAAGTTAGCAAACCCTAAGAACCTCTGTAATTCCTTTATGGTCTTGGGTTTAGGCCAGTTTAGAACGGCGTTTACCTTACTCTCATCCATTGCCATGCCCTCAGTTCCAATGACCTACCCCAGAAATGAAATAGAAGTTTGATGGAACTCGCACTTCTCCAGTTTGGCAGTTCTCAATTAGTCTCCCCAATACAGCTCTGACATGGCCGATGTGTTCCTCCAAGGACTCTGAATATATTAAAATGTCATCAATGTAAATAATTACCCACTGATTTAACATGTCTCTGAATATATCGTTCCTCCAAGGACTCTGAATATATCAAAATGTCATCAATGTAAATAATTACCCACTGATTTAACATGTCTCTGAATATATCGTTGACAAAGGCCTGGAAAACAGAAGGACTGTTTGCTAGTCCGAAGAGCATAGCAAGGTATTCGTAGTGGCCGTTGGGGGTGGAGAATGCTGTTTTCCATTCACCTCCTTCCTTTATTCTGATGAGGTTGTAGGCGTTGCGTAGATCGAGCTTTGTGAAGTACTTAGCGGTGCGCAACTGTTCTAGGGCTGCCGGGACCAACAGGAATGGGTAACAATAGTTAACGGTGATTTCATTCAAACTTCTGTAATCAATACATGGGCATAATCCTCCATCCTTCTTACCCATGAAGAAGAAACCGGCAGATGCGGGTGATGTAGAGGGGCGTATGAACCCCTTCTTCAATTCCTCCTGGATGTATGACTTCATAGTTTCAGTTTCTATTTGAGACAAAGGGAAAATTCTCCCACGAGGGGGCAGTGTCCCTGGCAGCAATTCAATAGAACAGTCATACTCATGGTGGGGAGCCAGTTCAGTGGACTTCTGTTAGTTGCAGGAACATCTTGGGTTCGTGTAGGTTCCTTGTGGGCTATGATAGCATTAATTTGGATAGGGACGATAGATTGTAAGCAGTTTTGTAAGCACGTTTCACTCCATTTTTCTATCTCACCTTCTCTCCATGAAATGATGGGATTGTGACATCGCAACCAGAGCATTCCTAATATCACTGAGTTCCGGGGAGAGTGGATGATGAAGAAATTGATGGTCTCACTATGGAGAGAACCCGTTCTGAGGGAGAGCGTCTGGGTGTTGTAATGAACTTTACCATCTCCTAGGGGGTGCCCGTCTATTGCCGTAATTGCTAGGGGAGAATCACAAGAGATTAGAGGAATGGCATTTTCGAGGGCGAAATTATGATCCATGAAATTTCCTGCTGCACCCGAATCAATCATTGCTGTAGCGTGAATTGGGGTTTTGTTAACATAAAGGGTTATAGAAACTTCAATGTTTTGATTGTTGAATGAAATAATGGTAGAGGAACTCACCGGCAAGGTCTTGATGGGAGGTCTCACTGAACATTGGGTTTTCACATGTCCAGGTTGACCGCAATATAGACAAAGGTTATGTTTAAAGCGCCGTTCACGCTCCTCGGGAGTAAGTGCAACCAATTTGCATGGGTTCATTCATGGTCTGGGGTTGAGACAGTACATTCTGCATGGGAGAGGATGCACAGACATGTATCTGTCTCCGTGTTCGAAGGTTATCCAATCGAATAGACAGCTCAATAAATTGATCTTAAAGTAAAATAGATGGGTATTTATTAATTCTAAAATAAAACAAAAGAAGAACAAAAACAAACTAAACAAACAAACTGGGCTGGCAGGGAAGAGCAGGGCTGGACATGACAAGACAAGAGGGAGCTATAAGCAGAAAGAATTAACAAACAAACAGGTGAACTGAATAAACTAATAATGGGATAGCAAGGAGGGTGGGACTAGACAATAGACTTTTAGATTTCATGCGGCCTCCATTTTAAAAGCGAAAGTGAGGCTGCTGTGGGAAGAAACTCAGAAGTATCACCTGGAGTCACACAGGAACGGCATCTGCGATAGCGTATTGTTGTGAACCTGGCTGTATATCTTATCAGCGAAGGGAAAGCGACACAAATTTATCATTTCACCACTTTCTGAGTGACCCGAAGGTCCGTTCTGATTGGATAGTGAAAATAAAAAGGGATATCGGACCTCATTTTCAACTTAAGGGAAATGGCACTAGTTAGCTAACATTTTCTTTCCCAAACACAGGTTTTAGATGCCATTTATCAAACTTAAGTTAATGAACTGATTCTTTCACTATATTAGATTTGTCACAACTAAATTTAGGTACTGAAATTTAAAAACGTCAATTTCCCGCTAACATTTAATCGCTGTTGAGAGCGTTCTTAAACACCGCTGATTTGCCATAGTATTCACAGAAATGGCTGATTGGCAGTGAAGGTCATCAGTTCACTGCACTTCACCGATGTTTACATGAACTGAAGCCTAGGAGGACACTTAAGCTTATTACTCTTAAAGAGATTATGATTTTGTTTGATGCCTAATATGCTTTTAATTGTTTAATTTAAACTTAACTGAATGATATTAAAGTAATGTTTACAACACATCTGCACTTTGAAATCGCAGCAACAGCATGTTGTTGCAATGTTTACAGTGCTGATCCTCAACTTCCAGGTTTCTTCCCACCACAGCCTCGCTTTTGTTTTTTAAAATGGCGGTCGCGTGAATTAAGCATATAGACAGGAGAGCACATGACACAAAGAGACAACACAAGACATGTGCTCACGTAAAACGGGACTAGAACACGCAGCCAATGAGAGAACTCATTGACCGCGTGTTCACATGAAACACAACACTAAAGCACGCGGCCACAATGTAAACACAGAGCCACGTGATTTTATCATTATTATCACTTAAGACTGGAATATACAATTTACTTAAAAAAAACATTTGAATCTTTGCTTCCTCTACACCCTGAGACTTATAAAGTTTTATAGATTTATAAAAATCTAAGAATTCTTGGTTAATTAATTTGGGGTGTTTAATAATTTTATTTTCTGATGAATATATTTTAGGTATAGATTTACTAATTTCTTGTTTTCTTATTTTCCATGCTAGCACTTTCCCGATCTTATCTCCATGTTCGTAATTTTAGCGAATTGAGCTCATAAAATTATTAATATTCATAATTAATAATAACAAGTACAGAAGTGTTGAAGATTTTATAATCTCAACATGTGTTACAAGTACAAAAATACAATGCATATGGTTGTTCTCTAAACCATATTAGCTGTGTGAACATACCAAACACTTCTGTGATGTTGTTTAAGTTGTTAAGCAATACTTCAAAGGGTTTTAATACCAGTAAATCATCAATAAACACTAAACACTATTTAGCACAGACATAGCAGTCTACCTGTGAACAAGAACATGAACATACACAGACAAAAACATTACATACATCCTAGAATATAATAATGGCTTTTTTTTTATTAATCGTCGGTTATTTTATATATTTTATATATATACATCAGCACATACAAATACAGCTCAGCTATACAGTATGAAAAAAAGGGAAATATACAAACAAGTAAACAGGATAATACAGTCAGGCTAGGAGCAAAAAATATAAACCATAGAATAGAAAATCAGGAGAAATTATTGAGGTAATGCCAAAAAGATGTCCATAGCTGCCAAAAGTCATCTGACTTTCGATGTATGCATTAGGTAGTTTCTCGAGTGGAAATAACGTACTTGAGACAACCACATTTTAAAGGAGGGTACCTGAGGAGATGACCATAATAAAAGTATACATTTCTTTTCCAGATAGACCAAGATTAAAAACAAATGCTTGGTGTGGGAGTCCAACACATTCTCTACTCCACCATATAACAAAAAAAATTCCAGAGAAAAACAAAATTTTATTTTAAAGAGTCCTTGTAGAAAATGATGTATTTTCTTCCAAAAAGAGATGATTTTGTCACAATACCAGAAACAGTGAAGGAATGTTCCTTTTTTTACAGTTAAAACAAAGATCAGAGGAGTTTCTGTAAATCTTTTCCAGACGCAAGGGTGTAAGATAAACTCTGTTAATGAATTTATAATTGAGTTCATGAACACCCAATGAAGTACATTTAGAAAACAAATTGTTAAATATTTCAGACCAATCTGTATCTTCACTTTCGTGACCTAAATCTTTTTCCCACACACTCTTCAAACTCTCAAAGGAAGACGTACATGAGTTAGACAGAGCTTTGTATATTTTGGATATTAGTTCCTTGGAAAAACTGCTCATTACAATTTGTTGTAAGTTCAAACCTCAGTTTACCCTTATCGGACAAAGATTTAATGAAATGACGCAGCTTAACGTATTTAAAAAATTGGATTGTGGTATATTATATTGGTTTGAAATTTCTTGGAAAGATTTAAGTGTACTGTCTGTAAAGAGGCATGATAATTTTAGAATCCCTGATTTAAACCAATTTGAAAGACCAATATTTTGAAAGATACTGGGAAATTAGGGTTAAAAGCAATTGGCGAGAAGAAAGTGATATTAGCTGGAATTTTAAAGTGCTTTTTAATGTCTCCCCATGTTAGAAGAGTATTTGAGATAATGAAATTTGTTGAAACACATTCAAGTTTTTTAACATTTATAATAAAAGGCAGGGATTTTATTGGGAGAGGAGCACAGGCCATATATTACAGGCCTCCATATTAAGCCATCTAGAGTCAGGCCTTTCATTGTACCAGCTGACAATATGCTTCACTTGTGCTGACCAAAAGTAAAGATGTAAGTTTGGTAAAGCGACTCCTCCCCTTTCTTTTGGTTTCATTAATTTGTTGAGGTTAATTCTGGGCATTTTGTGATTCCAGATAAATTTAGAAAGGTGCTTATTAATGTCTTTAAAAAAGTATTGGGTAAGTAACAAGGAAGGGATTGAAATAAATATAAAAATTTAGGGAGAATGTTCATTCTGATTACATTAATCCTACCCAAAAAATAAATAGGAAGTGTCCTCCAAGTGTTAAGGTCTTTTTTAATAACTTCAAAAAGAGGGGCATAATTAAAAAAAAAAAAAATCCTTTAGTATTGGTTTAATAAATATGCCAAGATATTTAAAGACTACAGAAGTTATTCTAAAGGGTGAAGGGACAAAAGATAGTTTAGATTAGGAATATGGAAAGAGAGTGCTATAGACTTAGACAGGTTAATTTTATATCCGGATAAACTGCTATAATCTGAAAGACATTTTAGTATAGCTGGGATTGACCTATCTGGTTCAGAAATATACAGCAGCACGTCATCTGCATATAAAGAAATCCGATGTTCCTCGTCACCTACTGTTGCTAAAAGATGTTGATATTGTCTCATAGATTCAGCTAGTGGCTCAATTACAAGGGCAAAGAGCAGGGCACCCCTGTCTTGTACCTCTTTCTATGTCAAAGTGTTTTGAGATCAGGCCATTCGTGGTCACAGTAGCCTGAGGGCTAGCATAAAGCAATTTTATCATATCAATAAATTTAGGACCTAAATTAAATTTCTTAAGAGTAGCAAAAAAAAATTCCCATTAGACTCGGTCGAAGGCTTTTTCAGCATCAAATAGGAGATAGGAGATAATAAGGGATGGGATTTTACGAGCTTGTATTGAATTTACAATATTTAAGAGTCTACAAATATTGTCTGTGCCAAAACACGATTTTATGAATCCTGTCTGGTCTGGCTTAATAATCTGTGGTAACAGTTTCGAGTCTACGAGCAAGTATCTTGGCAAGTATTTTATAATCAACGTTCAGAAGACTTATTGGTCTATAAGAGGCACATTCTTGAGGATCTTTGTCTTTTTTTAGGGATTAAACAAATAGATGCTGTTTTCCATGACTCAGGAACCACTCTGTGATCAAATAAATTTTGGAGTTCTGGCCAGAATTTTTTTTTATAAAATTCACAAGGGAACCTGTCCGGGCCTGGAGATTTGTTTGAAGGCATTAAATGGATTTCACTAAAGACTTCTTCTGGTGACAAAGGTGAATCTAAATGTGTCCTATCTTCATCAGAAATAGTTGTAAGGGGAATTCTATCTAAAAATTCAGTAATATCAGATTGTCCAGCATTAACTTGTGATTTATATAATGTTTTGTAAAAGTTTTTAAATAATTTATTAATTGAAGCAGCTTCAAATGTAGTTGAATTGAGGTCTTCATTGATTTAATTATTTTCTCAGTCTGTATTATTTTTATTTAATGGGCCAGTAAACTGTTAGGTTTATTGGCATATTCATAGTACTTTTGTTTTGAAAGGAAAATAAGTTTTTTAATGTGATTTGTGTGATCCAAATTAAGTTTCGCTTTGGCTCGACATAACTGAGCCCAGTTTATTTGAGTAGGGACTTAACTATGTAGACATTCTAGTCTCTTTACTTCATTTTCTAACTCCTGTCTCTTTCTAGACCAAGTCCGCTTGTGTGCAGAAGTATAAGATATAATATGCCCTCTAATTGTAGCCTTAGCAGCATCCCAAATAGTTGCAGATGTTACTGGCGAATTTTCATTATCCAATAATATTTTATCCCTTCCTGAACTGATTCACAAAAAGATGAATCATTCAACATGGAAGATTTAAGTCTCCAGACCCTTGTGGTCCTTTGTACACTTAATGTCACGTCTATGTGGACTGGAGCATGATCGGACAAAACAATCGAGCCAATTTGGCATGAAGAGAAGGGGTTGGAATAAAAAGTGTATTCTTTGCTTTCCCATTAAATTCTCTCCAAACATCAGAAATTCCTGACTCATTGCAAAGTTCCTTGAAAACCAGAGATGCTCTGGGTGGGTAATACTGATTAAACAAAAGTATAACGTAATACTGATTAAACAAAAGTATAACTTTAGATATAAATTCAGGGGAGTCCTCATTTGGGGCGTAGACATTAAGTATAGTGATAGATTGCCCATATACTTTGCCTGTAATTAACACATATCTTCCATCCGGGTCGTTAATCTGATGTTCTAAAATAAAGAGGAAATGCTTACTAATTAAAATATTTGTTCCCCTCTTCCTGGTGTTTGCTTTACACGATGAAAAGAATATCTGTTCTACCCAATCCTGTTTTAATTTTAGGTGTTCTAAATCAGATAAGTGCATCTCTTGTAGCATGGCAATAGTAGTTCTTTGTTTTTTCAGATAGGTTAATATTTTTTTCCTTTTAATCACATGTCCTAGCCCTTTAACATTCCATGTAATAGCCCTGGTCATATTATACGTAGTCATGAAACAGAAAAAAGTAAATAAAAAAATGCTGTAAATTTAAGACTGCATCATGCCTAAAACATGTATAAAACCGACGAGAGAGGTTTTTATATTTTAGAACATAAAACACAACATATTGAACCCAAAGCCCCCTCCCCCTACCCTCTGGCCTCATCCCCAAATGACGAGGCACACTCCAAGAAACGAAATTTAGGTTACTGTACCCGACTGGCAACGAGCATAAGATGGTAACAGCCCATACCAAGAAGTAATACAGAGTTATACCCATAGGGGGGATGCAAACGCTACAGACCAGTCCCCTTCCCGTAGATCCAATATCCGAGCATTAAACTTTTTACCACGGTTGTTGCATAGAAACAGGACAATGACGGAGAAAAGGAGAAAGAAAACAAATGAAATCTATGTCCTGACCACATATCCTTTTTAAAAATAAATCGTCCTCGGATTATCATTAAAAGTCAACACCGTAACAAAAAAAGTCTATAAAAGAAACAAAAACTTAAAATTTTTCGGTAACATTAACTTGTATCTGTTACACCCTTCTGACATTACTTATCTTCCAATGCTTTCATAAACTCCGTGACTTCGGCTGGGGAGGAAAAAAGATGCATCTGGGTTCCATGAAGGCAACGAAGTTTGGCAGGATAAGCAAAGCCTCTAAACATGTCGCGGTCAGACATTTTTTTCCTGACATCGTCAAATTCCCGACGTTTCTTCAGCACCTCGGCAGATACGTCATGAAAAAAGTGCAGTTGAATCCCTTCGTGGTTGATGTTCCGTTTTTTCCGCGCTTTTTAACTTTTCCGCTTGCAAAATCAACTCCTTGTCCACATGGCGTAAAAAGCGTGGTTTGTTCTCGGCACCGGGCAGAGAGACCTATGAGCTCTTTCAATCTCAAAATGAGTGTCAGGAGTAAAGTCCTGCCATTTCTGTAACATTCTTGTTAGATATTGCGCGATAGAAGCATATCCTTTAGCTTTTTCAGAGAGTCCGACGATTCTCAGGTTTTTCCGCCTACCTCAGTTCTCCAGATCATCTATTTTGGCTCGAAGTAAGGATAATTCCAGTGTTTTCACTAGGTTTACAGTTTTGGGGGGTGGGGGTGTGGCACTGCACGGCTGTTCAGACTGACAATTACACAAACACAAGGAGTCATGGTGTTCATTTGTTTCTTTTAATGACAGCAGTAAATAACTGAACAACTATTTGAACTGTACAACTGTACAAGGTAAAAATGACAGATTCTGAGTACCAATTTCCTTGTTATGGTGATTGGCCGATACTGAATACCGATTCTAATGCTTCAAGCTTTATAATGCATTAATCACATTTTCCCTCTAGGTATGAACCTTAAGAGAAGATCTCACCTTACAATTGAGTAAGGATGCTGTGTATAAACACATCTCTTATAACCATTTAGGTGTGAACATGTCATGGCCAGAAGCAGCTTTACAGAAAATAATTCATCCATTCATTTTACTTTGGCTTAGTCCCTTATTTTCAGGGGTTGCCACAGCGGAATGAACCGCTACAGAAATTAATATGACACAGAAATAAAAATTGGTAAGAAAAATTACAAACAATGCAATTTGGAAACATTGCAAATGATGGAAGAAGAATTCAATCATTCATTTTCAACCACTTTTCCGGGGTCGGGTCACGGGGGCAGCAGTCTTAGGATAGAACCCCAGACTTCCCTCTCCCCAGACACTTCCTCCAGCTTCTCCGGGGGGGATCCCGAGGCGTTCCCAGGCCCTCCAGCATGTCCTGGGTCTTCCCTGAGGCCTCCTCCCAGTGGGACATGCCTGGAACACCTCCCTAGGCAGGCGTCCAGGAGGCATCCAAAACAGATGCCTGAGCCGCCTTAGCTGACTTCTCTCGATGTGGAGGAGCAGCGGCTCTACTCCGAGCTCCTCCCGGGTAACAGAGCTCCTCACCCTATCTATAAGGGTGCCCCTTATGCCCGCATTACTGCTGCCGCTGCACCAATCTGCCTGTCAATCTCACATTCCATCCTTCCCTCACTCACAAAACCCCAAGATACTTGAACTCCTCCACCTGGGGTAAGGACTTTCCTCCAACCTGGAGATGGCAAACCACCTTTTTCCGGTGGAGCACCATGGCCTCAGACTTGGAAGTGCTGATTTTCATCCCAGCCACGTCACACACGGCAGCAAACCGCCCCAGTGCATGCTGAAGGTCCATGTTCAATGAAGCCAACAAAAACGATGAACAGAATTGGTGACAAAGGGCAGCCCTGCCGGAGTTCAACATGCACTGGAAACAAGTTTGACTTATTGCCGGCAATGCAAACCAAACTGCTTCTCTGTTCATACTTGGACCAGACAGCCCTTAACAGAGCGCCTCTGACCCCATACTCCCAGAGCACCTCCCACAGAATGCCACGAGAGACATGGTCGAATGCCTTCTCCAAGTCCACAAAACACACGTGGACTGGTTGGGCATACTCCCATGAACCCTTGAGCACCCTGGTGAGGGTATCGAGCTGGTCCAGTGTACCACGGCCTGGATGAAAACCGCATTGTTCTATGTTCAACCATCGGTCGGATCCTCCTCTCAGTACCCTGGCATAGACTTTCCCAGGGTGGCTGAGGAGTGTGATCCCCCTATTGTTGGAGCACATCCCCCGGTCCCCTTTCTTAAAAATGGGAACCACCACCCCAGTTGCCCAGTCCAGAGGTACTGTCCCCGACCTCCATGCGATATTGTAGAGACGTGTCAGCCAAGACAGCCCCACAACATCCAGAGACCTAAGACACACAGGGTGAATCTCATCCACCCCCGCTGCTTTGCCACTGTGGAGCTTGCAAACTACCTCAGTGACCTCAGCTTGGGTGCTGGGTGAGTCCACCCCTTCATCCCCAGTCTCTGCTTCCTCAATGAAAGACATCTCGGTGGGGTTAAGGAGATCCTCTAAGTATTCCTTCCACCATCCGACAACATCCCCAGTCAAGGTTAACAGCTCCCCACTTCCACTGTAAACAGTGTCGATGTGGAGCTGCTTTTCCCTCCTGAGGCGCTGGACGGTTTGCCAGAATCTCTTTGGGGCTGACCGATAGTCTTCCTCCATGGTCCCTTCCCTCGGGATCTGGTCAAAGCTCTTCCGGAGGTGAGAGTTAAAAATCCCTCTGACTTGAGGTTCAGCCAGACGTTCCCAGAGGACCCTCACAATACGCTTGGCCAGGTCTGTCCAGCTTTCCCCCCTGCCAGCGGATCCAACTCACCACCAGGTGGTGATTAGTTGACAGATCTGCCCCTCTCTTTACCCGAGCGTCCAAGACATAGGGTCGGAGATCAGATGATACGACCACAAAGTCGATCATTGCCCTCCGCCCTAGGGTGTCCTGGTGCCAGAAGAATTCAACATTCAATCAAGTTTGGTGCGCACATTTGATGCATAAGAAGTTAAAATGCACACCTATAAATCTAATACTTCTTTACTAAAAGGAAATAGACCTATAGACTACTCTTTATAGCAAGATAAAGATAAAAAGATAAAAATTTATATTACAAGACGTTATATTATAAAATATTCAATCATTCATTCATTTTCTTTTCGGCTTAGTCCCTTTATTAATCTGGGGTCGCCACAGCGGAATGAACCGCCAACTTATCCAGCATATGTTTTACGCAGCGGATGCCCTTCCTGCCGCAACCCATCTCTGGGAAACATCCATACACACCCATTCACACACTACGGACAATTTTTAGCTTACCCAATTCACCTATACCGCATGTCTTTGGACTTGTGGGGGAAACCGGAGCACCCGGAGGAAACCCACGCGAACACGGGGAGAACATGCAAACTCCACACAGAAATGCCAACTGACCCAGCCAAGGCTCGAACCAGCGACCTTCTTGCTGTGAGGCGAACGTGCTACCCACTGCGCCACCGCGTCGCATAAAATATTCATGTTAAAAATAAATAATTTTAAAGTTTTATTTATCTAATAATTCCAGCCAGCTTTTAATGAACTTGCAATATTGTCAAAAACACAGAACTTTCAGTTGTTATATGTAAAAAGGCCTAAATACATGCAAGACCATTCAAATGTTTTGCTCGTCTCCAACTATTGATAGCAGATCTCTCAATGAAAGAGAGGGAGGGATTTGCACTCGCGATATCTTTCCTGCTCTATTCATTTAACCTAAGAAATGCAATGCTTAAACCATCACTGTGCCTCTCGTGATCTGTTCTCTTGCTCATTCACTCTCGTCGCCATGATTTCTGGGTATTTTAACAAATTTTGGGGGATCACTGAGCCGGTATAAATTTGCGGGAGACTCGCAGAGCTTCCAGAAGAGATCATAAGGTTGGATGAGACACTAGATAGGGGCGAACGCTCCGCTCGCGTCACAGCACCTCAAAACACTGGAAATACAATGTCTGCACTTGCAACATTGAGAGCATCACTCACGCGAGTCCCGCCAATAGACTGTATAAACAGGTCGCACCGCATCTGTATATATTTTAGCTGCTGTGACGCGAGCACATCGATCGCTCACGCCCCCACGCATCATTTACCTGTGTGTGGTCCTGTCAGAGTGCACACTCTCATTCCCATACAGCAGAGAGCTTGGCTGTGTGAAACTCCACTGTGCGCGATTCAGAGAGCAAAAATTTGTAAACGCAACCATGTAGAGACAGAAATGACATGCCGTTGTGTAAATAAGATATTACATACAGCTACTTAGCTTGTTTATTAAAAGAAGTTGTGATCTGGCGCTATATATAAAATACATGCATGGCATCAGGTTGATCAGACGAGGTCTCCTCTGCCTCGGTCTGTTTTTGCTTTGCCACTCTGTAAGGCCGAGAGGACGCGAAGAGTGGAAAATCTTGTAATTCTCTGATCTCGGACATTGATGTCTGATGTAAGAGCAATGGACTTTGAGTTTGCGTTGAATTAAATGAAAGATAAATTAGAAAAAAGGGAACTGGCACGGAGCTAACAGATTATGCGGCCATCTTCGATGAGGTCCCCTAAGGCTCCTAAGGCTGCTTAAAAAGTTTCTTAAGATTACAGAATATCGTATTCCATTTTTTTGGACTGTAGTTGTGGAAACAGCTGAGCATTTTTAGTCCTACAATGTTCCCTTTCCATTATTGAAATTTCTTTTTCAAGTTATTGTAACTGTTTTTGATATTGGTTTTCTTTTTCTTTTAAAAAGCAATGATTTGGCCCCGTAAGTATGCCTTCATGGCCTTCTAGATTATACCCAAAGAAGCAGAATTTTTATTTGTACTAATAAATTAGTCTATATTACTATTTATGAAGCTCAACGCTTCAGAGTTATTTAATAAATTGCCACTAAATCGCCAAAGCTTATAATTAGGCATTTCTGGAGAGCTTTGCATTGAAATAAGTAATGGAACATAATCTGACAATATTCTTGGTAAATACTCACACAATTCAATCAAATAATCCTTCGCTTTTGGAACAAACAAAAAAGTCAATTCTGGAGTAATTATTGTGCCTATGCGAACAGAAGGAATATTCTTTTTTTGTTTTTTTTTCTTAAATCTCTATATAACTATTCAATTAAAACTGTAGAGTTCATATTTTAGAGCTTTAGCAACTTGACTTAAGGGTAACAGTTTAGTAGATGACCTATCTAATACTGGGTCCAAGACTACATTAAAGTCTCCTGCAAATATCAGCTCTGCAATAGGGCAAGCAAATTTGAAGAATATATTATGAATAAAATCAACACCTTCCATTTCAGGACAATATATATTTACTAAGGTTATTCTTTGCATTGCAATCGCTCTTTTATATTTATATATATATAATATTATATCTACCTGATTTAACTTTATCAACTGATTACATTTGAAAGGGAATGTTTTAGTAATAGCTGGTGTGTGGTGAGCGCACTGGCGCCGTTGTCCTGTGGCTGCCGTCGCATCATCCAAGTGGATGCTGCACACTGGTGGTGGTGTGGAGAGACCCCCTCATGATTGTGAAGTGCTTTGGGTGTATGGCCATACACGATAAATGCGCTATATACATACACACATTACATTACATATTTTACATTACATTAGTATAACCACCCTTCCTGATTGCGATGTAAAGGGGAAAAAAAACTTGTCCAGACCACTGCTTTTTAAGATTTAGATGTTCAGAATCCGTCAAGTGTGGCCAATTCCAATATTATGCTTTCTGAGGTATAGTATTACTTTTTTCCTTTTAAGTCTTTGATTTAAACCATTAACATTCCAAGTCACATATTTATATTTTAGTGTATCTGACATTAACTAAATATTAACTGTTTTATTTCCTATAGAGCACCTTAAGAACCTATAATTAAACAGCCCAACAATTAAATTAATCAAATATGTGTTCTGTCCAATCCCCCCTACCACTCCCACCTTGTCCCCAAGTAAAGTGTGAAACTTTAAAACCCCTGTGACTGATTATGCACTGCATCATACAGACGACCTTGACTTCCTCTTTCTTGTCCAAACTAACAGCTCCCTTACAAGTTATGTCTATCCCTTGTAGTGAATTAAGCTCATAAAATTATTAATAAAAATAATTAATAATAACAAGTTATTGTTTAATTATGAATATTTGGGTTGACTTTATTGTTAATGGTAGCCAAACTAAAATTGCATTAAATGGAACTGCTTGTCTGTTGGAGCCTACAATTTATTTGTCTATTAATTCAAAGATCAAGTAATTTCCTGGTCTGGAAAAATAATTAATCTGACTACATTAACGGATTAGTACAACCTGTTGCTTTATCTTTGAGTTCAAGTAACTTGTTTTGTGTGTAAAAACAAGCAATCTGCGTGGGCTCAAACGCTTAATAATGGTAACAAAAAGGTATAGACAACACATATATTTACAACATGCATGAAGAGAGAGAGAGAGAGAGAGAGAGAGAGAGAGAGAGAGAGAGAGAGA
>CAIGQV010000919.1:489286-504597 GCA_903798115.1 Danio jaintianensis
AGAGAGAGAGAGAGAGAGAGAGAGAGAGAGAGAGAGAGAGAGAGAGACAAAGAGGCCAGGGCCAAGATGGCCCCATGAAGCCAGAAAGGCAAGAGAAGAGTGAGAGAGTTACAATTCAACACCAATAACCTAAAACCAATCATCAAAGAAAAAACTGAATCACCTTGTTTTAACAAAGGACATGATAAACTAACATATCTGAAAACTAAATCAAATTTGCATAGTTCTCTTGTCTGTGGCTTACGCAGTGTATGCTGGCCTGGAAGTTTCTTGCTGAGTCGTTGCTGGTTCTTCCCAATTCTGATCGGTTGATCAGCATTCCAGCGAAGGTTTGAGTTGAAATTTTCCAGAATAGAGACTTGGCTTGACGCTGAAAGTCTCTGAAGAGTGAGAAGGCCGAAGCCTGGCCTCAGCTTGGGTGAGGCCTAAGGTCCTACGCTTTAAAAAAAATAATACCCTATATCTACTCAATAAAATTGAGGTAACAGATTACAAGCAATATTATTCATTAAATTTAACAAATATGGATTGTGTTGTATGTTTCAGAATGAATCACCAGACGATAATATCCACATGAGAACGCGACATTTATTAACAGTGCTTGTTTCCCTGATGGCGCCCAAAAACACCTTCACCCAGCACCCACCGGATTGATACGTAGCACCTGAGAGGGAGGGGCCGTTCTTAAAGAGGCCAATACATTAAAGTGCAACACCATAGACATCACAATGTATTTCTAAACAGATCATGCATGACAATGATCTACAGATTGAGTAACAATTAATTAAATTAGTCATTTAAAATGAGTAACTGCAAACAGTAAAAAAAAAAGGCTAATTTTAAACAAAAATACATTAAGCAATTAACAATATTGTTTAGAAACAAACTTAAAGTGAAATTTATGTGATAACTTTTTTTGACAGTTTAAGTATCCAGATCCTAGGCAATTTATTCTTTTTTTAACACATGAAAGGTATTATTTGTCAGAATAATGCAGATTCATTGAACCAAAGAGGACACAGCAGTTCCTGGCAATACACCTCTAATATTTTCCAGTGTTCATTAGACAGTCACTTGTAAAAACACCTTTCTTTGTCACAGTTAAAATTCATAGGTCAAACCCAGGAGGACACAATCTCTGGGAATGTAGTCAAGAGCTGTGTTTCCACTCTCATGCCTAAAGTGAGCGAGCCAGGGCCAGTCGCGTTTCCACAGTCACTGCCTGATCAGATACTTTGGGCCAAAGCAGGCCAGCTAGGGCTTTGGGGTGGAGTGAAAGGAAAGGCGGAAATTGCTCGAGAACTTTAACTTAAAACTTTGAACTTTTACACCTTTGATGATGATGATGCTGGTGTCATTAGGCGGTCACTTGTAGAAGGCACCCGTTCTGGTCAACATTACTGCCATCACAAGCCTTTCAGTTCCTGTCGGTTCTTTATTGTCCAACACCATTAAGCAACAGGAAGACAAAATCTAAAAAAAAAAGAATGAATAAAAGAGAAAATCTGTTAACAATTTGTTATTTTTTTTATGATGTGTATACAGCCCAAATGATACCTTTATTCTCTGTTCTCTGTCTTACTCCAAGAGCTCCTCAGAAGCTGTAAAGATCCACGGTGCACAGTGGCTTCTCTCTCAAATTCAGCACTTACATTAAAAAATGGAACGACAGAATTTTTTTTTTACATGAGTCATTTTGATACACTGTAAAATATTTAACCCTAACTTTACGGTAAATTACCTTTTTAAAACTCAAACAGTCTCTAATACCTCAAAATTAGCATTAACGTTACAAACACCTTCTGTTAATTTTGTTTTAAAAATGGCGCGCTCAAACCGTCTGTTAATGAATAACGTGACATAAGAACCTAAAGTTACTTGGTGACATGCAATACACAGAAATATATATAACAATCATTTAATTGACAGAATTGGACATTTCAATACTTACCAATAAATCTATTGGATGAGACCACAAGTTTAAAACGCGGGTGTTCTGCCTTGCCTGGTGAAGGTGTTGTTTGCGAGTCGAGTTGGCTCGGTTTGATGAATCGGCTCCCTTAAAAGAATTGTAAAAGTTGTATCCCACCTGAAACCAGTTGCCTTTTTGTATAATAACATAAGACAACAATATGATTGATTACCATTTTGTTATACTGCTTGGCCACACGTATTTTATACACTGGCTATAGTACTCTAATTGCATGTTAATGAGTATAAGCTTTTGAGCATGTGTGATAAAATAAATCCCCGAGCAAACAATGCGATTAAGGGTGCTTTCACAGTTGGTTCAATTGCCTGGACCATACCCAAGTTCGATTGTCCCCCTTTGCCACCTTCTCGGTTGGTTTGTGTTCACACTGTCTGTTTTCCTTCTGAACCCCGGTACACTTGCGTCATCGAGCTGCTGTTTTGTGTACTGCTGTTGCTAGGTGACGGCCACGAAAGCGAAATGCCAAAATGGAAAGAGGTCCGCACATCGCGGTCATTCTGCTTTTACTGAATCTTTTAGTTTTGGACATACAGAAAGCGACTCGCATCCATCTGCCTCAAATATAATATTATTAATGTTCAGAACATAACGCTATGTCTGCAGAAGCTGTTTTTGGAGGAGACAAGCAGACATTATCACTGTGCTTGCCCTGGCTCAGTCCCGCTTGTCAGCAAGGTACAGTACATGATACACACACAAACATGAACGTTATAAAAACGATAGTTTGTTGTACAGATAGTGGTTCACTTTCCTTATTTGGTACAATTGCATTCATACTAGAAGTGAACCGGACCAGAGTTTGCATGAACCGTACCCCAGACCACCTCTTTCAGATGGACTCGGGTACGGTTCATGGGTGCGCACGGGTTCAGAAGACACATCCACACTAGCTAAACGTACCGTACTCTGACGTCAAATGAACCCGGGTGCAGACCAAAAGTGCTAGTGTGAAAGCACCCTCAATCTCATGCAAGTACTGAACAGAACCAATGCATTTTTTACTCTCTTTTCAGCTTTGACACAAATTACATTGCAAATGTGCTATGGAAAAAAAAAGATTAATTGAATTGAACTCTACGTATATAGCGTGTCATTAAATATTCCCCACATAATAGCTGTTCTTATTTTATATTATTCTACATTCTAATGAAATAGATGACCGTGGCTTTGGCTTGCTTGATTGGGGTCAGTGTAGCTGCCCTTCAGTAGATCACTCTGCAACATTGACATTCGTATTAAACTGAACTGAATTAGTTTTTAACCCAAAACTACACTAGCATACTACCACTACTCTGCTACCTGCCAGATATGCTGAATAAAAAAAGGATATTTTTTATGCTTTCCCTTTTCATCCATGTAAAGCATTCTACAATGTATAAAGTACTAAAGAAATATAAGTGACTGTATTGGAATAATTAGAACTGGCAAACAGAAGCGCTAATGCACACAGTGATGAAATCCACAGCAGAGGCTACTAGTTGTGACCTGATTAAAATGATGTCAGGGCTGAAAAAAGTTGCTTGGGCAGATGGCTAATCTGAGATATGTCACCTACAGTATCTGCAAAGCCATGAGGAGTGAGACAGGAAACACACACGCACACACACTCGCACACACACAGTATATATCTCCGACATACAGTTCCTCACACAACCCTAGCACGAATCCATATCCTTGTCACAATTTAGGAAGAAGCTCTGTCACTAAGGTTTGAGGTATCAGACAGGAGGGTACGTTTAATGTGATTAATTTGCAGACAAGAGCTGAAATAACCATTTAACTCTAATGTCCTATACTATAATGTCATAACACAATTTTGTGTAAATCGGGATTTGTTTTGAATTATTTGATGAATAACAAGTCTAAAGACCAGGATATTTTTTTTAAATGGAAATGTTTTGTAACATTCAATTTCATAACTGATCAACTTCCTAAAATATAATGCTTTCTTGCTGAAAGTCATAATTTCTTAAAACAACAAACGTTAAAACAGAAAACAGTTTCTTTTTATTGTAGTTATTAACATTTTACACATTGTACAGCAGTTATATAGAAAATTGTAAATATTTTGACATTCCATAATTCAAAATTTCCTATGCACAGTGTTTTGTGCAATACTGTAAATAAACTGTATAGAATAGTATGCTTCTTTGCACATTGTTAATTATCTTCTGCTGAAGTATACTGTTTTGTAGTAATTTCACTGCTTCTAGTGACTTCCTGTTCAAAGTTTTTTTTTTTTTTTTTAGATCTACAACCTCAGCAGTGCTTTTTAGCATCTCATAAATATCACTAATCCATCCCTGACATAGGAGTGCATTCCAACATTCCGTCAGCACATGACAGTGAAGATAAGAGCCTGGATTAGCCAAAGGCTATTAAGCAGATAACACATCGATCTCCAAATCTACCTGACACAGAGACAGGTAAAGAACATCTAATAAGGGCATACTGTACTAGAGTTATACTTTGTGTACTGGGCATCTACAATAAAAAAGAAATCTGAAATTTGACTTTTAACAATCATTTCTTCTATCAGTGCTGTTAAACACATCACTATATTACTATAAAATAAAACCATTACCAAGTGGGGTTTGCCAACTTGCCAAGTATATTGCCAAGCTCTCAGACAACACTTTTTTGGTGTAGCTAATAAAAAAACTCGTTGAATTGTTTATTGGTTATTTTAAAAAACTTTTGTGAATATGTGAAATTCATAAAGTATGTCTTTTCTTTTTTTTTATATATATATATATAAAGGCTGTTTAAAACTACATAGTTTTCACCTATAGTGATGATGGCATATTATGTAAATTGGGATTTATTAATTATCTTTGTTTATTGTTGTTATCTAAATTTCTTGCTTTCATATTCTCCATACTGATAAATATGGAACTGTCACGATCACCAGTAATCCAGGCTTACAGATTGCTGGTATACACATGCACCTTCAAGCAGACTACAATTCTGTCACTTTATGAACTACATATCCCACAATGCACCTCACACACACACACACCTGTTCTGGAATCACCGTTGATTACACACACAGCTGTATGCTGATCAAGGACTCATTACACAGACTATTTATAAACCACACTTGCTCACACACATTGCTAAGTCTTGTTATTGTAACACCACAAAGTGTTTTCTTGTGTTGCCGTTTCTAGCTGTGTTTTTGACCCTTTGTCTTGTTTTGTTGTTTCCATTGATTTCACCACCTGTCCTGACCATTCTCCTGTTTTTGTCCGCGTATTTTTGGATTATCTGTATGTACCCGTTTGCTCCTTTGATCGACCTTTGCCTGCCTGAACATTCTCTGTTTAATAAATACTGCATGTGGATCCTCAACTCCGTTATCCAGCATCGACAGTTACAGAAGACTCAGTCAATAATGGATCCAGCAGCACGTCTCGTCAGGTTACAGCAGGGTATGATTTCCCTCAAGGACCATATAAATTCTTTTCTGGACATTGCTAATGATACAACTCTCCCGGACTGCATACTTATTGACTTTTTCTACCACTGACTCTCAAAGAACCATTTAAATCCACCTTAATCTGTTATGGTCCTCGGGGGTCTTTCCAGCAAGCAGTCAACAGCAAGACCCGCCTGTTGTGGGGCTTGCCACTCACAAAATGTTCGCCAGCAGCAGTCAACAGCAAGACCCACCGGCTGTGGGACTTTCCACAGACAAAATGGTCACAAGCACCTCATCATGCAACAATGCCTCGTCCTTTGTCACTACCAGAGCCTTCGTAGACGCCAGAGCTGCCAGAGCCTTCGTCGCTTCCAGAGCCTTTGCCACCACCAGAGCCGCAACAGTCGACGCCGCCACCATCAGAGCCATTGACCCTGCCAGAATTCTCTGAATTCCCCAAATGGAAGGAACCAGATCCCTTTGAATCCCCTCAATGGAGGCAGCAGATCCCTCTGAATCCTCCGAATGGCGGGCGCCAGATCCCTCTGAATCCCCTGAATGGTGGGCACCAGATCCCTCTGAATTCCCCGAATGATGGGCACCAGATCCTCCCGAATCTCCCGAAAGGCAGGTGCCAGATCCTCCCAAATCCCCTAAATGGCGGGCGCCAGATCCTCCCGAGTCCCACGAATGGCCAGATCCACCACCTGAGTCCCATGAATGGCCGCCAGAGCCATGTGACTTCCCAGTGCTGCCAGAGCCGTGTGATCCTTCAGTACCACCAGAGCTGTGTGAAGCAGCAGTGTCTCCTGACCCTAAGCCTCCTGATTCACTGGGGTGTCTGAACCTCCAGTGTCTCCTGAACCTGAGCCTCCTGACCCACTGGGATTGTCTGAACAACCAGTGTGTCCTGATCCTGAGCCTCCTGATACACTGGGGTTGTCTGAACCACCAGTGCCTCCTGAACTGTAATTGGAGCATCTGGAATCTGCTCCTAGAGCGGGGGCTCTGTCACGATCACCAGCGATCCAGGCTTGCAGATTGCTAGTATACACATGCACCTTCACCTGGACTACAATTTTGTCACTTTATGAACTACATATCCCGTCATGCACCTCACACACATCTGGAAGCTGATCAAGGACTCATTACACAAGCTGCGTCCCAAATGGCACACTATATACTATGCACTCGTGCACTATGTACTTATGCACTTACACACTCAACAGCATAGTATATGTATGTAGTGTCATCTCAAATGGAAAACTACACTAAATGTTTTTTTACTAAGCGGAAATTCAAACCGTTTCCCAGATGACATTTGACGGTTGCCAAATTAGTGAAGTAAATGACCAAAGTACCAAATAATACCTGCCACGAGTATAACCCCATTCACCATCGGGAGGTGGTATAATCATTCTCGTAGGAGAATACTGCTTTCACAATTCAAAATAAATAAAGTTGTCCAACATGTCCGCCCGAAAGCTCCGCCCCTTCCGCTACGTGAGCAAAGCAGCGGTTGTTGAGTGCGTGAAGTGTCCATCATTACACACTTCATATTACCGGTTGAATAAGTGCATTATCTGGGTATTTAAAGTGCACTTATTATTTTTTGAGTTTTTGGTGTGAATGCACTACTTACACTATTTATACTACAAAATAGCGTAGAATAGTGCATAAGTATGCAATTTGGGACGCACCTAAAGACTATTTAAACACCATACTTGCGCACACACACATTGTCTTGCCCTTTGCCTTGTTTTATTTTTTCCGCTGCCTGTCCTGTCCTGCCATTTGCCTGTTTTTGACCACGTATTTTTGGATTGCCTGTATGTTCCCGTTTGCTCCTGTGATCGACCTTTAGCTGCCTGACCATTGTCTGTTTTAATAAATACTGCACATGGATCCTCAACTCTGTTGTTGAGCATCGCACCATAATCTCAAATCTTGTTGCTTCATTGTGTGTGTGTGTGTGTGTATATATATATATATATATATATATATATATATATATATATATATATATATATATATATATATATTCATTCATTTTCTTTTGGGCTTAGTCCCTTTATTAATCTGGGGTCGCCACAGCGGAATAAACCACCAACTTATCCAGTATATGTTTTACGCAGTGGATGCCCTTCCAGCGGCAACCCATCACTGGGAAACACCTATACACTCCCATTCACACACATACACTACGGACAATTTAGCTTACCCAATTCACCTCTAGTGCATGTCTTTGGACTTGTGGGGGAAACCGGAGCACCCGGAGGAAACCCACGTGAACACGGGGAGAACATGCAAACTACACACAGAAATGCCAACTCACCCAGCCAAGGCTCGAACCAGCGACCTTCTTGCTGTGAGGCGACAGCGCTACCCACCCCATATATATATATATATATATATATATATATATAGAGTCTCGTGAGTTGTGATGCTAGCATGATGGAGGCAGGATTGGATTCACGTCAAGTGCTTTGGACACATCTGGCAACCCAGGCAGGCTCAGTTGCTTGGGCAGGTGAGACAAAACTTTTTCTTTTTTCACCGGAGTTCAACAGCTGCTGCGTTATTCATGTCCAAGCAGAGGCTGCTACAACTGCTGCCACACAAATTAATCATGGACAATACCATGGGATGGAATAGCACTTTAGATATGCTGAAAGTCGCAATCGTTGTAAAACACAAATCGAAATAGGACATGTCAATTATTTATTTGCATTATCGAAGTGCAGTACAGACATGTAAACACCGTAATCAAACTGTTACCTTAGTGTAGGACTTTTAGCCAGATTTTACGACAGGTTAAGCCATACACACACGGCTGTTTGACACTCTCACCTACTGAGTCAGAAAAGGACCACAGACATTCGCACTTCATCCAGTCCATAGGCATCTAGTCAGAGTTTGACATGGGGGTATGAATTAAATGTTGCTGAATGAAAGTGAAATTAAGTACCAAAAATTACATGAAAATGTTTTAAGTTCAATTTGTGGAAAGGAGTTAGATTTCTCATGAGAAATTGTACAAGGCAGAAGCCAGTAGAGTTTATAGCAAATCATTTTGCAGTGTTTGAATGTACTTTACCATGTAGAATCCATAAAAAATTTATTCAAATAAAAGTTAAAGTTGATTTCAGAAGCACCTAAATTATTTTGTATTCTGTGATTTTTTTAAATATTTATTTTCATTTTTTTTTATTCAGTTGAATAAAATTGTATTTTCCATTCACATCTTAGCAAATATTTTGCTAATATTTAAAGTTACACATAAAAAGACTATTTTCCATTCATATATAAGCAAACTATTTTGCAGTATTTGCATGTCCTTTACTGCATATCATTAAAATAGAAATAAAATAACATTCATTAAAGGTTGATTTAAAAAAGCATGTAAATAGTTTTGCATTTTATGTTTTTTTTATGATTAAATAAAAGACCATTCATATATTTCATCATTGAGGATTTTTTTTAAATAATGTAAAAATCTTGTCTCATGAACCCAATCTCATGTCTCGTCTCATCTTCTGGAGTAAGCATCTTGTCACATCCCTAAAACAACCCCAAATCAAAAAAAAGTTGGAACAGTATGAAAAACGTAAATAAAAAAAAGAAAGTAGTGATTTCTAAATTTACTTTGACTTGTATTTCATTGCAGACAATACAACAAACATTATTTAATGTGTTCCTCATGATTTTTATTTTATTTTTTATTTTTAATTGCAACACATTAATTATTTTTTTAATTTTGGTTCTTGCAACACATTTAAAAAAAGTTGGAACAGTAAAGCATTTACCACGTTGAAATGTAGCCATTTTCATAACACTTTAAAGATGTTTAGGGACTGAAGACACCAAGTGATAGTGTTTCAGGTGTAATTTTGTCCCATTCTTCCTGTAAGCAAGTCTTAAGGTGGGCAACAGTACGGGGTCTGCGTTGTCACATTTTGCACTTCACACATTCTCTATTGGAGACAGATCAAAACTGCAGGCAGGCCAGTCAAGTACCTGTATCCTCTTACTCTGCAGCCAGGACTTTGTAATGTGTGCAGAATGTGGTTTTGCAAAAGAAAAGGCAAAGGCTGTGCTCTCTGTGTACTTTTCAGCATTAATGATGCCATCACAGAAGTGCAAGTTACCATTGCCAAGGACAATGACACAACCCCATACCATGACAGACCCTGGCTTTTGGTCTTGTTGTTGATAACAGTCTGGATGATCCTTTTCTTCTTTGGTCTGGAGCACACAGCGTCCATTTCTCCCAAAAAATACATGAAATACTGATTCATATGACCACAGTACACGTTTCCACTGTGTGATGGTCTATCCCAGATGCCTCCGAGACCAGAGAAGTCAACGGCGCTTCTGAACACTGTTAACATAGGGCTTCCTTTTGGCACAGTACAGTTTTAACTGGCATTTGTGGATGTAACTACATATTGTGGTACTTGACAAAGGTTTGCCAACGTAGTCCTGAGCCCATGTGTTGATATCGCTTATAGATGAATGACAATTCTTGATGCAGTGCCACCTGAGGGATCGGAGATCATGATTGTTGATTGCACCCTTGTCCTTAACGCACTGAAATTCCTCCAGATTCCTTGAATCTTTTAATTATGTTATGCACTGTTAACCCTGTTACACTATTACCTGGTAATGTATACGCGTTTTGAGGCATCTTCTCCTGATAAAGCCGAAAAGAACTTAAATGACACTTTCAGTTTTGATCGTACAGATAAGAGCAATACATCAATCGAATCTGTTAGGTGTCTACTTTTTTTGTGTATACTCACAATAACAACAAAAGTGTGTGCTTTTGCAAAAAAAAGGAAAATAAACAGTGTCGGCATTCTTTCTTTTCTCTCTCCGTGAACTGTTTTTAGAAACGCGTCACTAAAATGCACTGAGACATGAGACATATATCTATAGAAATCTTGAAGTGTCTACTTTTAAATGCAGCGAATGCATGTTGAAAACAAACATTGTTTGATAAAGTAATCAGTATGAAACCAACACTATGTCTAGTTTCTCAGTCTGAGCTCATTATTTTTAATGCGACCACGGCTACGAGGCTTTGTTATTACAATCGTCCACGTGAGACATGCGCTCCTTGTAAACTGAATACACGAGAGACATACCTGCACAAAGCTTGGAAGGTGAACTTTCCAACTCATTTTGAAAACAAATGTTGTCTCGCTAGGTAATCCATAGAATTCTCCCGGCAGAGCGCACACCACGCCGGCTCTTTTTGTGTCCACCATTATTCCAAACAATGATGATAGCTGCCCACACGCCCACAAACAAACACAGCGCACTGGTTAGAAAGTGCACGCCCACAAACATACACAGCGCACTGGCTAGAAAGGTTGTTTCATTTTTATTCCCAGGAATAAATTGAAATTATGACCCATTTAACCTCACGGGACCACCGTGATCTGATGCTGCTTTATTCAGAACGTGACGCATGTTATACGTGTTATTTATTTTTTATTTTTTTTTATTTTACCATAGTTGAACTTGTTAAAGTTTGGAAAAAGTTAACTAAAGCTGCAATTATTTGGGCAAAATATATATAAAAGGTCTTAAAATATTATTTTGATTTAAAGTAATTGTTTTTCATGTTTAAAATGGCTTTTGCAGCTGGACATTGCTTTACAATGCCCTTGATGGGTGAGTGGGAGTGTCTTTTGTCTCTCAAGGTGTGAACTATTTATGACCAAAAGTCTTGTTCAAGCCTATTCAGTGTGTTTTTTTGGACCTTATTTCAGCAAAAAAAATCTCCAAAACCTACTTACCACGCATAATATTTTTTTTTTTCTAAAAAATGCAAGCATGTACATCAATATTTCTTACATATTATTGTAGCACAGTTTGTGCTGAATACAAAAAGGGTACTGTTGGCCAGTACCTTGTAATAAGTAGCTGAAATAAGCACAAATGTCAGGGCATGTCAAAACATCTTAGGGGCCCCAAAATCACCTCAGACCCCTGAGGGTTAAAGGTGAAATATCAAAATGTCTTCATATTTTTCTTTGAGAAACTAAATTGTTTTTAAAAATTTCAATAATTTTCTCATGTATTTGTTGGTGATCTTTGGCTAATCTTTGCTCCTAAAGAATTAGACCTTGCTTGGATGCTGCTTTTGTACCAAATCATAATTATAATCACCTATTGACATCACCCAGACTCAATGGCTCAGCGGTCTGTGAGTTTGCCTTTCATGCAGAAGATCCAGGTTACAGAAAGGTTCTAGGCTCACCTTGAACTGTTGGGCAGCACGGTGGCGCAGTGGTTAGCACTGTCGCCTCACAGCAAGAAGGTTGCTGGATTGAGTCCTGGCTGGACCAGTTGGCATTTCTGTGTGGAGTTTGCATGTTCTCCCCGTGTTGGCGTGGGTTTCATCTGGGTGCTCCGATTTCCCCCACAGTCCAAAGACATGCGCTATTGTTGAATTGGATGAACTAAAAAAAACTGGCCATAGTGTATGAGTGTGTGTGTGTGAAGGCGAGAGTGTATGGGGTTTTCCCAGTACTGGGTTGTGGCTAGAAGGGCATCCGTCGTGTAAAACATATGCTGGAATAGTTGGCGGTTCATTCCGCTGTGGCGATCCCTGATAAATAAGGGACTAAGCCGAAGGAAAATGAATAAATGAAAAAAAACACCCAACCAGACTTCCCTGATGAGAAAACGCTGTACTAACATCCAGATTCTGTGTTTACAGGCAAGGCAACCGCTCTCTCTCTCTCGCTCTCGTTCTCTCTCTCTGAGCCAGCATGTCTATGGAAGAAGTCATACGCCACCTGGCGGAGCTTTCCACCAGACAGCAGAAGATTTCGGAACAACTCGCAACCAGACAAGAGAGGCTGGAACATCAGCTCCTCCAGACGGCGGGACGGATTCCCCTCCCAGAGACGAGAGTAAACGTGCACCAGCATATAACGAAACTCAGCGACCTGGATGATATTGATGCGTATCTCCATACATTTGAAGTTATTGCAGAAAGGGAGAAATGTCCAAAGAAAGACTGGGCGGGACTCTAAGCACCATTTCTGACCGGAGAAGCACAGCGAGCCTATTATTCCCTAGAGGCGCCTAAAAATGATGATTATACAGCTTTAAAGAAGGAGATATTAGCAAGAGTGGGGCTTTCAGCGATTAACGCAGCCCAGCAGTTTGCAGTATGGACAAACAATGAGAAAACTCCGGTACGTGCCCAAGCAGTCCAGCTTTCCCGTCTCGGCCGAGTGTGGCTTGCGGGGGGGGGGTTTATTGAAAGACTGCAGCAAGCCTTACCCAGACGGCTCTGCGGACTCACCAATATGAGAAACCCCGAATCATTGGCCACCTTAGTGGAAGCGGTCGAGTTTGCCGAAGCTCACGTAGCCTGGAACGCCGAGAGAGAGTGACTCAGCCAACCTGGAAGGTGAACCAACCATGGCAAATGGTGGAGAGTACGTCAAGACCAGTCACTGAAAGCCCCCTCCTGAAAGGTCTCCCTTGATGGTAAGACGCAGACAGCCACCCTGGATACTGGAAGCGCCATCACACTTGTACATCTCGGTGTGATTAGATACAGAGGAGAAAGCAAAGCACAAATACCGATTACCTGTGTTCACGGGGACACCCGCTATGTAGCGAGTAACCATCTCAGCAAAACCAGGCAGTTGGCCCCTCGAAGTCGGTGTGGTTCCAGATCTCCCAGTGCCCCTCCTACTGGGCCGGGACTGGCCAGGGTTCGAGGAGCTACTGGCCCATCCTAATGCTCCAGTGGCCCGTCCTAGAAGAAAACCCAAGGCTCTGGCTCGGCAGGACCGCCAGCCAGCACTGCTGGCCACCGAGAGCGACAAAAGGGGGTGAGTGTACCATTTCGCCTAACCTGTATTTTGATCTCTTTCGGCACATTTTTTGGCACATACTCACCCAATGGCAGGACATTTAGGAGCAGGAAATATGGTGAAGAGGATCCGAGATAGATTTCACTGGCCTGGACTCGAAGATGAAGTACGAAGATACTGCCAAGCCTGTAGCACCTGCCAACAAACATCTCCCCACCGACCCCTGGATTATGCCACCCGTTACCCCAAAGCGATACCCATGAAGAAAGCCACATCCACGCCAATCACAAAATAATTATTACTGCTATGCAGCCCAGTGGGAATACCGGCGGAAATACTGACCGACCAGGGCACCCCCTTTATGTCCCGACTGATGGCCGACCTCTGCCAGCTCCTAAAAGTAAAACAACTGAGAACATCCATATATCACCCTCAAACAGATAGCCTCTATAAATGATTTAACCAAACCCTGAAACGAATGCTCCGCCGAGTTGTGGCTGAGAATGGGCGCAACTGGGACATCATGATCCGGTACGTGTTATTTGGGATCAGAGAAGTACCCCAGGCATCCACAGGGTTCACCCCGTTCGAACTGCTGTTCGGCCGACAACCCTGTGGCTTGTTAGATGTAGCCCGGCAAGCCTGGGAACAGGAACCAGCACCCCATCGCTCAGTCATTAAACATGTACGGGACATGAGAGAGCGCATAGACAAAGTTATGCTCATTGTCTGAGACTATCTTCGCGAAGCCCAGTGTGCCCAGCAAGGACTATATAACCGGCCCGCCCAACCAAGAGAATTCCAACCCGGTGACCGCGTGATGATCCTTATACCAACCACCACATCAAAATTCTTGGCATCATGGAAGGGTCCGTACACCGTAGTTGAGAAGGTGGGTCCGGTAAACTATCGAGTGCGTCAGCCGGGACGTAGAAGTGAAGAGCAGCTCTACCATATAAACTTAATAAAGAGCTGGATAGCCTCTCTTGGCCCCTTGGTGGCCTTTGCAGAATAGAACACACCGGTGGTCCATATAGGAGAACAACTCTGAGCTGCCCAGAAGGTGGAGCTCCAAGCCCTGGTTGGTCAGTTCAAGGATGTGTTCTGTGAAAAACTGGGCCGAACGTCAATCGCCCACCATGACATAACCACTCCACCTGGCACCATCGTTCGGCAAAGGCCCTATCGAGTGCCAGAAGCTCGCCGGCTGGCTATCAACGAGGAAATTGAAAAGATGTTGAAGTTAGGAATAATTGAACCATCATGTAGCCCGTGGTCCAGTCCCGAGGTGATGGCACCCTCCGCTTCTGCAATGATTTCAGGAAGCTCAACGAGATATCCAAGTTTGATGGGTACCCCATGCCTCGGGTGGATGAGCTGCTGGACAGGCTGAGTGGAGCCCGATTCATCTCCACGTTAGACCTCACAAAAAGTTACTGGCAGGTCCCCCTCAGTCCAGGAGCTAAGGAGAAAACCGCCTTCACCACACCCGGAGGCCACTGGCATTACCGGGTTCTTCTCTTCGGGCTCCATGGGGCCCCAGCCACATTTCAAAGAATGATGGACATCTTGCTGCGGCCCCACCAGCCATATGCAGCAGCTTACCTGGACGATCTGGTCGTCCACTCGAGGTCGTGGGAAGAACATCTGTCCCGTCTGCGGAGGGTGCTTTTGGATTTGCGACGGGCTGAGCTCACAGCTAACCCCAGAAAGTGTCATCTAGCAGAAGCCAAGTACCTGGGTTTCCATATAGGATGGAGCCACAACAAAATAAGGTAGAAGCCCTTCAAAAGTCCCCACAACCGACAACAAAAACGCAGGTACGTGCATTTCTGTGGTTAGCGGGCTACTATAGGTGTTTCATTCCTAACTTCTCGTCCTTAGCCAGCCCATTGATAGACCTGACCAAAAAGGGGCAACCGGAGAAGATAACCTGGAGCCTGACAGCGGAAAAAGCCTTCCAGGCACTAAAGGCAGCGCTCACCTCCTCCCTGGTGCTGCACGCACAAAACTTCAGCTGCCCCTTTATCCTCCAGACAGATGCTTCCGACTC
>CAIGQV010000919.1:519597-561178 GCA_903798115.1 Danio jaintianensis
ACCACCTCAACAGTTAAGTATAGATGGACAAGATATATAGTAGAAAGATCAGTTCAGGGGGGTTGAAACTATGACAAATGTAGAACAATGGGGAAAAACAGCAGCAAAAGAGTATATAAGCAGACCAGAGCATCAGTGAGGTAGAATTTTCAGGCAGAGATGCTGCTGGGGGTCTCCTGAAAAATCTCCTTTGTTGTCGACAATAAAGAACTCTTCTAAAATCAATACCATCAGACTTGGCTGATTATTGACGAAAGAAAAAACCACCACAATATGGTTTACGCAGGAGTTACGAAAAATGAAGGCTGTTAACAGCCAATTGGAGAGAAAATATATTAAATCTGGGCTTGTGATACACAAACTTATGTTTGAGCAGCATCTAACGGAGTATCATAATGCGCTGACGGTCGCGAAAAGGGAATACTACTCGCATATCATTTGTAGTCAAAATTCAAACTCTAGGATTCTGTTTAGAACAGTCACTAATCTGGTTGGACCCCCTAATAATTTCACCTCTGCAACTGCTGAGCACTGTGATGAATTTTTAAATTTCTTTACAACCAAGATTGACAATATTTTCTCTTCCATTGCCTGTGATTCTGATTCCATATATGTTGAGCCATCACCTTCTGTTCTTCCTGTTTCTGGCTTTTCGACTTTTAATATTGCTGATTATGATTTTATTGTCTAATTTATTGATTTTATAAGCTGATTATGATTTATATAACTCTTCATCCTGTGTTCTTGATCCTTTCCCAACTTATGTTCTGAAGAACTGTCTATCAGTGTTTGTGCCCCATATTACCACTATTGTGAATGCTTCACTTAGCACTGGTTTTATCAAAACTGCTCTGAAAACTGCTGCTGTTACACAGATTTAAAAAAAAAACCTGGCACTTCTCTGATCTGTCTAATTATCGGCCGATTTCTAATCTACCTTTTCTGGCGAAGGTTCTTGAGCGGGTGGTCATGGGGCAACTGCAAGAACACCTGCAAGCAAATGCTCTGTTTGATGTATTTCAGTCGGGTTTTAGATCAGGACATAGTATGGAAACTGCTTTAGTTAAGGTCGTTAATGACCTTCTCTTGATTGCTGATTCTGGGGCTTGTGGTATTTTAGTGCTTTTGGATTTAACTGCAGCATTTGATACAATTTCTCATAGCATACTTCTGGACAGACTTCATAACTGGGTTGGTGTAGATGGGATTGTATTAAGTTGGTTTAAATCCTATCTTTCTGGACGTTCACAGTTTATCTATGTGGGGGGTCACAGATCGCGTACTGTTCCTTTATGTCATGGTGTCCCCAAGGGTCAGTACTTGGTCCACTTCTCTTTAGTATTTATATGTTGCCTCTGGGTCAAATCCTGCATTAATTTGGTATTAGATATCATTGCTATGCCGATGACACACAGATCTATATTTGCACTTCTCCCAATTTTTCAGCATCAATGTCGCCGCTTAACGCTTGCTTAGCTGAAATTAAAGCCTGGATGCAACATAATTATCTTAAACTGAATAGTTCAAAAACCTAGATTTTATTGATTGGCACTCCTTCTAACATCAAGAAGTGTAATGAATTTGTGTTAACAGTTGATGGGTCTGTCTTATCACCATCTACGCAGGTGTGTTATCTTGGTGTTCTCCTTGACGCTCAGCTTAGACTGAAGCCTCATTTTAAACATTTAACTAAAACGGCCTTTTATCATCTTCGTAATAAAGCCCGCATACGTCCTTTCCTCTCGAGGCCTGATGCTGAAAGACTTGTCCATGCTTTTATCACGTCTCGCGTGGATTTTTGCAATTCTCTGTTTGGAAGGTTACCAGCTAATTCTCTCAAGATTTTACAATAAATCCAAAATTCTGCTGCGCGTGTGTTGACATACATCATCTCGGTCTCACAATACTCCTGTTCTCCAACAGCTCCACTGGCCGATCGTCAAGTCTCGTATTGATTTTAAGACATTGATTTTAACATATAAAGCGATTCATGGTTCTGCTCCCGAATACATTTATGATTTAGTATCTATTTCTTCTGCCTCTCGCTGTCTACGCTTTGCCTCGGGTCCTACGCTGTTACAGCCTCGTTGTAAACTCAGCACCATGGGAGGTAGGGCATTCTCTTACCGTGCACCCAAACTTTGGAATGCTCCTCCCACAAACATTAGGAATGCTGGTTCCTTGGACTGTTTTAAGAAGCTACTTAAAACTCATCTTTTTAGGACTGTTTTTAATTTGTGATATCTTTATTATTCTTACTGTGTTTTTAACTGTATTCTCTATTGTTTTATTGTGCTTTGTTGTTTTTTGCTGTTTTGTAAGCACTTTGGGTCTTAGAAAAGGTCTTAAATAAAATTTATTATTATTATTATTATTATTATTGTTGTGAAGCCACTCCCTTGATATTTTGGCGGTGTGCTTTGGGTCATTGTCCTGCTGAAAGATGAACCGTCGCCCCAGTCTGAGGTCAAGAGCTCTCTGAAGCAGGTTTTCATTCAGGATGTCTCTGTACATTGCTGCATTCATCTTTCCATCTATCCTGACTAGTCTTCCAGTTCCTGCTGCTGAAAAACATCCCCACATCATGATTCTGCCACCACCATACTTCACTGTAGGGAAGGTATTAGCCTGGTGATGAGCGGTGCCTGGTTTTCTCCAAACGTAACGCCTGGCATTCACAAAGAGTTCAATTTTAGTCTCATCAGACCAGAGAATTTTGTTTCAGATGCCTTTTGGCAAATTGTGATTGTGTGAAGTGTGATTGATGTGTTTGCTTGATAGAATTTGTTTCCTCATCAAACAGGGTTAGATCTGGGATGGTGGGGTGTATTCTTATGTTAAAATGAAAAGTTATGTTGATTTTGGAGCATCTAAGGCATAGGTCTCAAACTCGACCCCCGGAGGGCCGCTGCCCCGCACAGCCCTGCCCCAACCCCAAGCAAGCAAGCCCAATCCAACCAATCAAGGCGCCCAAGACTACTCTTGAATACCCTGACCAGCTGCACCAGCCGTGCCTGAACGGGGCCAGAGCAATACCACACAGAGCCACAGCCCCCTCAGGGACCGAGCCCGAGACCCATGATCTAAGGACACCAAATGAAAGGGTGAACATAGCATCGAGGATGCGGTCTGTATGGATGGATAGATAGGTAACCTTGTGATGGTGGAAATGCATTTGAATGGAGGTGGGAAATGAATTATATATTGGTGAGTGGGGAAACTTGGGAAATGGTGTGTTGTAAAGGATTTAGAAGTGTTTGAATGCGTTTTATGCTGTGAGATGTGATGGAGGGTTCTAGGGGCGACAGCTTGTAGAATGAAGGAGATGGAGGTGTTGTGCAGGTGGTGGCTCATGGGAATATAGTCTCTGAATAGGGAGGGACGGTTGTTGGAGGTAGTTCTGTTTCTGGAGCCAGCTACTGGGTTTTCTGAAAGGAAAACCAAGAGAGAGAGTCAGGCATTCATTTATTTTAAAAAACTTTTTTTTTGTCCAAGGGAATGTCTGTTTGATGAACAGTGCTGTTGTGGCGAGGGTGATCCTGGAATCTTTCTGGCAGAGTCTGGGGAAGATTCAGCTGGGGGCGTGGCTTTCTTGCTGTTTTATTTGACACTTCGGGTTGTTCTTGTTCTGCCGGAGAGATGGTGGGCTGAGGGTATGGAGCGTGGCATGAGCCAGTGTCCTGGAGGTTCCTCTTGAATGCGGGGTAGGTGAAGGGATGGTGGAGTAGAGTTTTAACACTGTAGCGATCCTGTAAATTTGCTTAAAATGCAAATGTATCTACCTCAGAGTCAACGGATGAAACATTACTCTGTAATGAGGCTTGGAGTGGGGTGGAGTCTGTCATTTCAAGTTTGAGGCGGCAAAAGGACTAATCGTGTTAACTTCTGGTTTTGCAGCACACCAAACTTAACTAGACTTAACAAACTAGACTAGACTTAACAAACTTAACAATCAGGTGTTTTGCAGCAAGTCTCTTGCTCATGTATTAATATTATGGTTTTAATACTCCTGCAATCAATTGTGACTAACTCTACCACAGCTAAACAAGATCATAGATGGTTCATGTTTGATGTCCCTGCAAAGCTAATTTGGTGTACTGAACGATTGTTTACATTTTATGTTAATACGTGTGCAACATATTAACATTTTAAGAAACTTTAAACATTTCTGCATCAGCTTACACCCAGAATGCATATGCAAATCACTACGCTTCGGAACAAAGGCCCATAAAACTTCCTATGGGAAAATAACTTTGTGACTAAGGCCGCGCCCAGAAGAACCCCAGAGAACACCCAGAGAACTCCAGGGAGCAGACGTGGACCCTGACAAAACGGGTTAACCGCACAGCTCAGACATTCCCATCTCTAATAACTTTCTTTCTTTTCTTTCCGTCATGAGTCTGCTCAAGTTTATGTGCTGTAAAACTGAAATCCAACACATGTTGTAGTTGCCGATCTTCTCATCAATTAGACACTATCAGACTGGAGGTTTTGGATACCAGAAAATAGACTTTATTCAACATAAAGCCGAGATGTCTGAAAACAGCCCTTCAGGACAACCTGAAGTCTCCCCTAGACAATCTGAAGTGTTTTGTCTCATCATATTAGCTGGTGTGTGGTGTGCGGTCTGGCGCAATATGGCTGCCGTCGCGTCATCCAGGTGGATGCTGCACACTGGTGGTGGATGAGGAGATTCCCCCCAATGTGTAAAAGCGCTTTGAGTGTATAGAAAAGCGCTATATAAATGTAAGGAATTATTATTATTATTATTATTATTATCCTGCTTTTATACACGCAGTTTCACCTTGCGTGTTTTTGCTCAGCATATTTTCACACATATATGGTTCTGTGACATTTATCTGTTATATTCTTGGCTCTCTGCCATCTGGCTAAGGTTAAGGTTTAAATTCCAGTGTTCCCTTTGCTAAATCCTAGTATGTTTATAATGGTTTACATACATTGTTATGAGGGTACATTAACTTGATAATATGTTACTCACTCTAATGCTTCTGACACATACAGTTTCATATGAGTATTTAACATTTATAATCAGTGCTTTACATATTTAGTTATTCTACATAATCAGTCATTCTTCAGCATAGCCTTCTCATTGTGCTGCTCCTGTGCAGGGTTACTCATCTTACAAAAACGCTGTTTTAGCCTGGCTCATGTTTACTGCATACTTTAGAGAATAATACAAACTGCTTCACACTTAGAGAATAAAAAATCTTTGTCATATTCCCTCCTCTTAAGACTTTAAGTCTTAATAGTATTGTCTTTTAACCCAAAGCGCAGTTTCATAATCCAGTTCTCTTAATTACCTCTATCTAGGGACTGATATTAGCCACATAGTAGTTATCAATTGACTAGATTATGACAGAATCTCAGCCAAACATCTACTTTCTCTTTTGATTAAAAAGTAGTAAAAGACTGTACTCTGTTTTTCTTTTTAACGCATCAAAGACAATAATGTTTCAAGCATAAGTGTTCAGTTGGTTCTGTGCTAGCTGCTGTTTTTCACACACATGTAGAATATACTGAAGTGATATTATATATAGTCACCATGAAAACAATATGCAAATGAAATCAATATGCAAAAGAAAAAAGCATGAAATGTTGATCTTGATCTTTGCTCATCCTCTTCTTCTGAGTTATCAGCATCTTCATTATACTTTGAAAAGATGTTAATGGAGATGTGTGATTGAGAGTCTGAGTTCTGAAATCTGCAGTTGTGCATTCATCATCCCTTGACTTGTGGCACTTCTGTATGTGGTCCTCAGGCATATTATCAAAATCACTCTTTTCTTTGTTCTGATAAACTTCTCCTTCCACTCGTTGTACTTTGTGGTTTAGAGCTTTGAGATTTTCTGGCTCCTCTGTTTCCGGTCAGCTTTCCTTTGCTGGAGTTGTTTCCTTTGGCTCCCTTGTACATTGGTTTAGATGGTACCCTGTCAATGGCATCCACTTTGGCAGCTGTTGGAATTTGCCCTCATCCAGATATGGTCCTTTCCTCCTTTCCTCCTGAGCTCACTCCACTTTCTCTGGAGCATCCTCAGATACACTTGATCACCTGGAACAACTGGACCTTGTATCTCTGCTCTTTCACATGGCTTTTTCTGGTTTCCTGCACAGATATCGCTTTGCACATGACAATTACTTGTTTCTTCATAAAAGTCCCAACTGCATTAGACATCTTTGCAAACCACTCCAAGAGGTTATATGCAATGTTGTATTTTATGCAAACTTTTATGCAAGGGTTGACCCAATAGCACTTTGTCTGGTGTTAGATGCCTGTTTCTGTCCATTTCCATGCCCTCACTCATCAATGCACTTGCTAACACATCAATCCAGTTAAGTTACCTTTTGCTTTATTTGCAATTTACAGTATTCTTTTAACTTTTCTTTATTTATTTATTTAATCACTTATTAACTAAACTTTAATTTTAATTGCTTCATGAAAGTGAACCCATTATGAACTTATTTCTGCTGATATTTCAAATCTAGGAAGTACTTTTTTGTCACAGATGTAATAACTGTTCCTGCTGGTACCACCTCCAATCATCTACTCATCATAATTTCTTAACAGTGCTTCTTCAATTAATAATTCTCTATCCATTCAGCACTACAAACCAGTCATCATATCTCTCGCTGTTTGGAGCAATGGTCTCTACTCAGGTCTTTGAGCTTTCTGTGGAGCTACAGATAATTCAATCATCCACATATTGTGACTGTCCATCCTAAGATCTTCTAAATCACTTGAACCCTTTATGCTTTCTGGTGTATACAATATATGCTATTCATCAGCTATTCACATAAGTGTAAACAAGTTTCTACCCTCCTCTGGTAGTTGCCTAAAATAAGCTCAACAGAAATCAACACTTTAAAATATTTGCCATTCAAAAGAACATATTTCCGCATGCAATATGAACTTCAGCTGGAAAATCTTCTATCATTGATTGCTTATATCATGAACTAAATCTTTTTTTGTCTGTCATGATTACCCACATAGTTTAATTATTACATTCAGTTTTAATTAAATATTCTTTCTCACATACTTTTTTTAAACTACATTTAAAATTGAATTTTAGATAGAAATGTTTAGGACATATTGCATATTACAGTATCTAGATGTTTCTATTAATGTTCCTTTTTCAACTTTTCAATTGAGTTTTAATCCCTATTTTAGCATTTATTTTTAACCCTCACTTTGCTGGCTGATTTTATCTGCATCTAAATCCTGTAATGACAGTCATTTAGTTGGAATTTGACACTTCTTTCTTTAATAATTCTAAAGTTTTCTGAACTATTTATTAATTCCTATGTTGTATTAGTTTGAGTTATTTTCTTTTGGCTACTAATTATTTCCTCAGGTGTTCCCATCAAACTAGTTGCGCATACAATTTTTATGCACTTTTTATAAGCTGACTAAAACGTACTGTATGTTTTGTAGGTTACTTTTTTTGCTCTGTTTTGACTATTATTCCTTAATATTTTGCTTTTAATTATTTCTTCACAGATGGTTTCATGTGAAACAAAATCTGTTTTCTTAAACATTTTTCTCTTTCTAATTATTCTTTTAGTAGACTTAGAACTGTTACTTTTTGACTTATTCTGTACTATGAATTAATTTCAATTTTTGATGTAATATCTTCTTTAAGTATAAATCACATTTCTAGATTTGAATCCCTTTCATGTTTTCAATATTCAATCGTGATTTAGGCCATTCACAATAGGATTATACAAAGATATTTCCTTTACTTAATTTTTACTTAAATACTTAATTCCCTCCATATCTATTATCCAAATTATTTCTTGCCTTATCAAAAGCTGTCTCTTTTTCTTTAGTCACCACCATGCATTGCAATGTATCCTTCTATGTTCTAGGACCTTTATGAGTAAACCTATGAAAATTAACCCACATTATTTAAATATTTCAATATTACACATTTAAAGATTCATCTTAAAATTTCATATAACACATTTTTTCTTACAATTTGCATGATAATAGTTTCTATCAAATTGGCAGAAGTCTGATTTGATACAAGAATGGGTAGTTACACTTTTGTTCTTAATTTATCCCCTTTCGTGGTTGTACTTAATTTGGACTATAGAAGATGCTTTGAAGTGGAATGTCAGACTATCCAACCTCGCAACCTGAGACAACTGGCTCATAGATTGGTGCTGCAGTCTTTTCAGTGGTATCCAGACATACATTCCTTCATATTCCTTCACACAGGGCACAGTGTTCCCCCTCTCTCTTTGTGCTGCTTCTTTCTTTCACTCAGCTGATGTAAATGTCTGGTTGAGTGCTTTTTCTTTTTTGATCAGTTCATCAGTCTCTTGTTTTCCCCCTTTTTTGAGTCTCTGAACATATGTAGCCTGGTCAGTCCTCAGTAAATCCTGGGAATACAGTGCCTGCATGTCACAAGTGTCCACAGCCAACAGTTTGTCCATTGTGTTTTTCAAACACCTTTTCCATTTGCCAGTACACTCAGAGATGTCTGGTAGGTAAGAGATTACAGTCTCCCAAGTCCATGTCCTCTTAATTATTATATAGAATTTAGGTCATGACCTAATAAAAGTCTTTTTACTCTTTTCCATTTTTCCTCTATCAAATGAAGACTCCTTCCATCTATTTTCTCCTTTTAGCTGTTTATATTTATGTCTATTATATATATATATATGTTATATTTTTGTCATATGTAAATATGCTTAATTTTCTATTTTTTAAATGTTCTTCTAATTAATTTATTTAGCTTCAGATTGTACTTTACTTATTTATATCCTAATCTTTATTCTAGTGTTTCCTCACTAGTTGGTCTTTCTTACATTGTAGTTTAATTTCTCTAATTCACCAGTATACATGATGGCCTAGTATCTGGTATAACTGTTCAAAATCATTATTGCTATAGTTCATGGTTTATATTACTAATTTAACCCCACATGTTTGTTTACTTTTTTCATATCTGAAAAGCAATGTTTAGTTCTCAATTACCTTCTTAGTGCATAAAATCTTAACTATAAAATTTTTGAACTCTATGTTCTTTAACATCTCCTCATCTTTAACATCTATGCTTTACTACAAATAGATGATGGCTCAAATAACTGCATGTAGCTGACTTTGAAACAGATGACAACAGCCTAAGCCGCAACTAGTTTATTGCTCTTAAATATAATCTTATACTTTAAAGCCAAATCTTAGTTTCTTCAAAATGTTACTGCTTTTTCTAGTTTTTATCACATGACTATAGTTTTTGCCGCCTCAACTGAATATCCAGACTCCACCCCACTCCAAGCCTCATGAGGACAAAGAACTGACAACCAGCTAACCACGTAGGAACATTAGCTCAACAGAGGGAGTTCTTCACATCACAAAAGGAACGCAAGTAACGCCTCCAGATTACCACTGAACTGGTGTAAATTAAACGTAACCCTAATTTAATCATAGAAGGGTTAAATTGATTATTTTTGGTTCGCTTGGTTTGGTCTTACAAAATCTGAGGTTTTTATATCATTACACTCTCTCAAACTTTTATTTTTCCTCATTTACTCATTTCTACAACCTGTATAAATGTGTGTTTGTGTTAGGTGTTCGTTTCTGTTAGATTAGTCAATAAAGTTTCATTTTGTATAAAGAAAGGTGCCTGTGCATATTTATGAATCTAATGCCTTAAACTTCGATCTTGTTACCATGCTTAAACATAAATGGGTTTTTATTTTTAATAGCAATAGCTGTATTTGAAATCAACTGTCTGTTCGAACGATCGCTGGACAATTCGTTTGTTCTGATTTAAAGAGTCGATTCTTTTGAAGCCCCTTCAAATGAATCTTCAATTCACTTTGAACTAATTCGCTACAAGGCATAAGACAAAAAAATGTTTGTCTAATTAAAAATTAGACGGGCCAATAAATAACTCAATTATGTTAGGTAACACAAACTGTCAGTCAACAAATTTAAATTTGTATTTCTGCTCTTTTGCTCTTTATCTCTCTTTCACTTGCCATGCTGAGCTCTCAGAAACTCTTCAACTCAACACACACTTGACACATGAGGAAACATGATGTTGTGGCGCTGGTGTACTCCAATTTGAAAGAAACTGACTGAATTTACAAAAAAGGAATTTAATCCCTAAATATATATATTTTTGTCCAGGCGCCAGGTAGATATGAATCTACAAAATGGAGTACAAAAAAAAAAAAAAAAGTTTTCTAAGGGTATTTTCATCAGCTACACACAAAATAATAAATAAAAATAAAACTCAAATAAAGGCTTAAAGTAGAATTCTGATTGAAGTCCACACAAACAATGTTGAGATTGAAAGGTTTACTCTTAGAAAAACATGGTCACAGTCTTTGATAACAATTCATTTTCTGTCTCAATCACAATCTTACTAGTCTCAGGGTGGAACAAACAGAAAAAAAACTCCTTTTAGACAAAATTTCTCGTACCCAACAGTTCAAACAATGTATCACACTTTTTCCTCCAAAGTAGTAAATTAATCGTCAGGGAAATAGTTGAAATTAAATAAAAATGCAAAACAAACAATTCAAGCCACCTTTTGTATTAAACAAAAAAAAAATGTTGGTTGTCTTTTGATGTGTGTGCGTGTAGTTGTGCTAGGTGTGTGATGCGTGCTAAAGGCGGTGCAGGGAAAAGTTTGGAAATTGAAGTGGCTATGCTGTAATGCAGAGAATACCTGAAGTCATGGAGTCAGCTGTTGTAGTAGAACTCACAGTTAGCCATCGATGGAGCAGAGAAGTGGACTGGACCCCACAGCAACCAACCCTTTTGGTAACGCTGAATCTAGAAGTCATCCACGGGGGACATCAGCGATGCTTTCGCCATCTCAGCATGCCACAATCAATCACTCAGCTCCGACCTTGATGTCTACGTCATCCCAACAGTGTCGCTGTTTAACCGGATGGGTGGTAGGACACGCTCTGTTGTTTACGGCAGCTCTCTCAGGTAAGCATAGCACTCACTGCAATCGGCAAACATATGTGAAATTACTTTGCTGTCCGTGACTCGCTCTGCAGCGTTCTTCAAAACATACTTCAACTTCCCACACTTCAACTTCCTTCCCTACTTCTGATTCCGCTTCTTTTGAAACTGAATTCATATGCCACTTACATTGTCATTCCTTTTCTTCATTCGCGATTGGTTAGTTGTTCATATAGTGCGGTCCTTTCTGCGACCGTCACATTCTCCTCCCCACAGAAAAAACAAATGCCAGTAGTGGAATACTTTAAAATCCCAGGAACTCAGTGTCTTCATCAGAAGATTCTTGTAAAATTTCCTGAAGCCGTTTCTTTTGGAGTAACTCCAATTTTGTGGCAGTTGGGTAACAGGGTTTAAAATTGCAAACATGAGCAGTTCTCACATCTAGACCGGTGGATTCTAGTGCAATTCTGTAAGTAAGGGGACCCAGCTGCTGTATGATACGATATGGTCCCTTCCACTTGGGGGTGCTAAAAGTTTGTAGGGCACTATATTGTGGGAAGTTTTTCAACCAGACACAGTCTTGTTCTTTATATACGACTTCTCTTCTGTTTTTGTTATAATTTCATAGCTGTCGTGTTTTCGCCTTTGTAGGGATGGATTTTACTCAGACTTAAATGTGCCATGTAATAAAACAACAAAAGCTCTGGAATCTGAAGAAAAGGCCCCGGGATAGACTTTGACACCCTTTGCCCTCTTTCCTGAACTTTCCTTCCCCTCTGGTATTGATAAATACTCAGGTGTGACTTGTAACTAGGTTTTGTTTACTATCTTTGATCAATTCTGATTAAATCCCAACAGATGAGTAAATCTTTAAGTCACTGGTTAACTTTGACAAAATAACCATTCATTGCTCTCCTAGGGTATTTAAAGAGAAGGACGAAATGTCTTGGGGTTGCAAGTCTGTATCCAGACCGGCCCGTAGTGAAGAGCTCTCACGCTCAACACTATGTATAATTTGGATTTTTCTTTGAGTAATTGATGTAGTACATTTCTGAATTGGCTTTTTATTGTTTAAATCTGTAATTGGCATGATACATTTTCATCTGGAAAATAAAGTGTTAAGTTTTGATTCATTCTATATTCTCCTGAAATCTTTTATATCCAGTAGATTAAGTGGAGTCTGTGCTTCCATTATATTTGTGACATGATTATATTCGATTGTTAAGACGCATGACAGCATGAAGATCTTTTAATCACTGATATTAGCAAGTTGTATGGAAATGACTAAATTAACTACTCTTTTAGGATGAGTGAGCAGGAGGTAACCAGACTATTTGAATATTAGTTAACCCTACATCCTCTGACTAACTTCAGAGTGTCGAGATAATGTCCGTGAGAAGAAACGCAATCCCGAGGCATGGAACTCTAAGCGGCGTTTGGTCCCTAATGAACGTATAACTGAAGAGTATGGGATCAGAGATAAATCAAACTCTAACTTTTGTCATAAATGATGAATGTGATCTGTTCTTACAATTAGAAATACAGTCTAAATTTGACGGTCACTTAAAATTGGAGTCAGATTAAATTCGGAGCTGTAAAACAAATATGAATAAATTCTAATAAATAACAGAAATCTTTTCAGAAGCACTAGAAAAGGCTGACACGCATTTAACCTTCGACCATGCTGTTAGTTTAGTCATTGGGCTAATAGGTGGATTCATACACCTTTGAATAATTCATTTTTGCTTTCTCTTGCAGGTTTGCAATGTGGTTTACGATATCATAAGGTGGGTCATCTGGTGAGAGACAATGGTCATGTGGCTTAAACAACTTGTCCATGGGTCCGTGGAGTTTCCTGCCTAAATGCAACTCTGCTGGAGACATTCCAATGCTTTCTTGGATGGCAGAGTTAATTGCAAACCGAAACTCAGGTAAGTAGAGGTCCCACTTTTTGTGGTTTTCCTCCACATAGGAAGAGATCATACACTTTAGAGTACGGTTAATTCTCTCAGACATATTGGTTTGTGAGTGGTAAGCGGACGTTAGTCTCTTTGTAATATTCAATTTGGAACATAATTCTTTGAAAAGTGATGACACAAATTGTGTTCCTCGGTCAGATTAGATGAAGTCTGGCACACCCCAATGGGTAATAATCTCCTTTCTAAGAACTGTTGCCACAACTCTTGCACTCGCTTTTCGGATGGGGAACAATTCTACCCAGCGTGAGTAATAGTCGACACGTACTAACAAATACTCATTGTGGTGTGGGGTGCTGCATGGTAATGGTCCCATAAGGTCCTAACATTTCGTTGTGATGGGTTGTTGTAATAGGTTGAAGTTTTCCAGCTGGTTTTTGATTGCTGTGTTTGTAGACTTGACACTTTTTGCAGCATTTAACATAGTTTTTAATGCCAGTCCACATCCTTGGCCAAAAGACGTTGTAGATGTTTAAAGGTCTGGAAGACACCTCCATGTCCACTTAGTGGATGTGAATGGTAGTGCTGGATGACTGTAGGGATGAGACTCTTCGGTAAGTACATGCAGTACTGAACTTGTCCTTGGGTCAAAGGAGTCTTGAGATATAGTTTATCTTCAACTACCTCAAATTTCTGTGCGGTGTCTTGCCCGTTTTCTGACATTTCTGTAAAAAAATTTTTTTACCATTTCTTTTTTATGTTGGTGTTCCCAAAGATCTACAGCTGAAATAGGCAACTCTTGTTCCTGTATTGTAAGTAGGTTGCATATAGGTACATTTGACATCCGGAAAAGGGCATCTGGCATTGTATTAAGTCTGCCTTTTCTATACTCGATGATAAAGTCAAACTTTTGGAGGCGTAGGGCTCATCTGATGAGTCGGCTGGTGGTTTTTGTAGAGCTCATTACCCATTGTAAGGCAGAATGATCAGTCACAACAGTGAATAATTTTGGCTCAAGATAGTGCTGCCATCTTTCGAGAGCCCATACCACAGCAAGGCATTCTTTCTCAGTCAGAGTAATTTGCTTCTGCTTTAGTGAGGGTCCTACTAGCATAAGCAATCACCTGTTTGGTGTTCTGGTCCTTCCGCTGTGTCAAGGCCGCACCTAGACCACTTTCACTGTCACTGGGCTCGGCAATCCGAGAAAAATTAGGGACAAACCGGTGGTACCACCCGGCAAGTCCAAGGAAACGCTGGACCTCTTTGATGTTTCGAGGTACTGGGTAGGCTTTTATAGCTTCCACTTTTCTTGGGTCAGTAGAAATGCCATGAGTATTGACTAAATGACCAAGGAACATTAACTCTCGAAGATAGTCTTAATAGTCAAACCAGCAGTCTGCAACCAGTGAAAAATAGTTTGCAGGTCCATATAATGTTGTTCCTTAGATGGAGAGTAGACAATAATATCATCAATATAGACAAAACAGATCTTTCCTTTGAGTTCACCAAGAACAGTCTCCACCAGCCTCTGGAAATTTGCTGGAGCATTTTTTAATCCAAAGGGCATTACTCTAAACTGATATAACCTACCTGACAAGGTGACGGCTCTACAATGCCCTCCTTCAACATCTCTTCTAACTGCCCTTTCACAACAGTTTGCTTTGATGGAGTAAGACACTGGATGAGTGATGTAAAGTCGATGCTGAAGAACATTGGTACGACCAACACGAAGAGTAAACATCTTAGAGTTAGTTTCCAAGAGTAGTCGGGAGTCTTTGTTATCCCTCAAGAGGTAAATGGGTACTATTTACATCAATGTCTATAAGGTCTTGATCCTTAAGATCATCATGTGGACTTGAAAGCAATGGAATTTGAGGTGGAGGAATTAAACAAAGAAGGGAAAGGCTCAGTTTGACATCTTGTTGACTGGGCCTCCTTTTTAGATGGGGCAACTGGTGTGGAACACTTGCATGGCCTGGCTGAAAAAGATACTCTTCATCAGGGGTCATCTTGAATGAATACTTCCTGTCTGTCACATTAATTTTTAATCCACTGGAAAAGATGAAGTCCAATCCCAAGATCACAGAGTATCCAAGGGCCTGAGAAGGGAAAACTGCAACTCGTACTAAAGAAGACTTATGATGAAGATCAATTGGCAGAGTTAGCCATCCTAATGGGACTTCAGCTTCACCATTGGCAAGATACAATGGCCCAAGGGTCCATGGCTTCAAAATTGGTTGTGGGGCAATTGGTTGTTCTGTCCATAGATTGAGCAAGGTGTAACTGGTATCAAGTGGATTACAAATGGTGTAATCCTTGAAACCAGTCCCTTGATACCTTGCTTTCCCTACCCAGGAAGCAATACTAATGGGGACTACTAATTGCTGAGGTGCTGTAGTCAAATGAATGGAAGGTGTGTTTTTGATAAAGCCGCTGTCTTCTGAGATTAAACATGTCTCAGGGGTAACTCCTATAGACACGGTGTTCCCAGAAGGTGTAGTGTGGTGATGAGTTGGACCACTAGGCTTCAATGGTTGGCTGGACCACTTGGCATTATTGGGTCTATGCTGATTACTGTGTTGGTTTAAAGGGGCAGAAATAAAATGAGGACAATTTCCAGGGGAATGGTATCCTCTTACACCGCCAGCACTGAACAAGAGGCTTCTCTAGAGGTGGATTAGAGTTGTTTCTCGGTGGCATTGAAAGTGCTTTGATGTTTTTCTGTACCTCACATTTTAGTTGCTGAGCAAAATCCTTCTCCAGCTGATGGCCTAATTTCACCAGTTTCGACCACGTAGCTGGCTAGCGAGGTAAGGTTTTAATATTTTTAAGAATCATTTTCACCAAATCAATTTCTGTTAATGTTGACTTACACCTTTTACAAAGAGGTATATATGAAAATGCTAAATCTCTTATCGATTCCTTTTCCCCGTGTTCTTGTCCTAACCCTATCAGCCATCTCATCATAATCCTCAGAGAGGAAGGCAGACAGAAAAGCAGACTCAAATTCAGTCCAGGAAGCTACAGATGTTCTTGCAACTTTCCACCAGTCATGAGCTGTTCAATATAAAACAGTACGAAACGTGGCCAAAATATCTGAATCAACAAGGGGATGTAATGCAAGGAAATCTTAACAGCGAGCTAGGTAGAGCAAAGGGTCAGAATTCTCAGATGGTCTCCCAAAAGTGGGAAAAGTCAGTTTAAGGTGGTCACTTCTTACCCCTATAGCTGCAGGAGGAGCAGGTACATGTGTTGAAGAGGTGAGTGTCTTTGGAGTAGTGTCAGGAATGGTGACGGGGTTGGCTGCTTATTTTCTTTAAACATACCCAGCAGTTTACTTTCTTGTATTTTACACATATCAGTCACTTTAGACTGGAACTTTTTAAAATCTGCACAGAGATCAACAGTTTGACGATTACATTTCTGAATTTCAGTTGTCAACTGGTCATGACTTTTTTGAAGGTTTTTTTACATGTTTTTTTAAATCTTGCTGTACTTCTCCCTGAAGCTGATCCACCATGAAGCGCATCTCAGAAACAATGGTAGACTCTGCTCTTTCAACTTCATTGGTAAGCATGAAGTTAATGGCTTTTGTTAGCTGATCGGTTTCAGCGTCCTCTTGTGTTTTGTTTGTAGAAAGCAATGTAAGAACTTGCTGTTGATTTTCTTTCATTTTTGTAGCCATGTTAATAGCTTGATCAGTGTGTTGAGTAGAAGCAGTCTTTAGTTCATGGGTAAGTTTACGAATAGCTTCCTCTTGTTTCTCTATAGCATCCATCAGTGTTTTCCAGTTTCCCTGCACTTGTGTGGTCAGATGCTGCATTACTCTAGCAGGAGTAGGGAGTGCACGGGGTAACTGCAATTCCTGTTGATTAATAGAAAAAGCAGATGAAATCTCAGGTGAGGTGTGGCAGACATAGCGAAATAAAGTCTCTTAGCTGGCTGTGTAAAATGTAGAAGGTTAATCGAAGTAGGTGTGTATATATGGGTGTGAAAACAAAAATATAGAATTATTCCTCAAATGTGTAAAATCCAACAGGTTTCACTCACAGATACAAATTTGCAATACAAAATCACTGAGATATGACAATATCAGCAAAACACACTTCAAATACCTTAAATACCATGATGGAAAATCAGTTTTTAAAAAAGGAGCTTTTTTTTTAATGTGACTGTTCAAAAAGACAAACGGTTTTGGTTTGCATTTACATTTACTGAGAAATCTTACACCCTAACAAGATTTTGCCAAAGGTATTGAGAGTCACCAACAATACTAAGTGCTGCGACAAAGTTTAGAAACCCTTAAGCTGACAGAAAGAACTTTTCTGTTGCAATATGTACATTGTCTCATACAGGCCCCGACAACAGAACAGTGTGAGTCTGATACAATTAAATTGTTGGAACATTTGGCCAGCGAAGGACACAAAGCAAGTTTTTAAAAATTACAATTAGTGTAAGAAGTGACATTTTATAACGTTTGATATAGCATTAAGGAAAGAAATTGGAAGAGAAAAGGGTATAGGCCATACAAACTATACCAAAATAAAAAATAAATAAAAAACAATTTATGTCATTCCTGGGAATGTGTTCCTATTGCAGAGTTTTTATTCCAAATTATGCTAACCGCGAGGCTCCCTTAAGTGCAATGGCTCATGGGAAGGGTTTACAGGCCCACAGTGCACTTAGCTGAACTGCAGAAGCAGAAAAGGCCTTCATTAAATTTAAAAAGATCTCTCCAATCAACACCAACATTAGGCATTCCGGATCAAATTTTTATCAAAACTTTGTAACAAATGGAGGAAGATCAAACAGACGTATTTCCTTATTTAACTTTATAAGCAGGCCCCAGAAACCCACCCCACTGGGAGGTCACAAGTCAAATACCTAACCGCAGAGTTACCATGGTAACAATCTTGATAGGCGAGCTTCACAGACTTTTACACTAACACGTGGAAAGAACTGGATCTTTTTTTAATAGCTATTTCTTTATTCTAGAATGTATGTAATGTTGTCGTGTGTATGTTTATGTTCTTGTTCACAGGTAGACTGCTATGTCTGTGCTAAATAGTGTTTATTGAGGATTTACTGGTAGTATGTCAATCTTCTTGGTATTAAAACACTTAGAAGCATTGCTTAATAACTTAAACTCAAATAACAAGTGTTTGCTATGTACATACAGCTAATGTGATTTAGAGAACAATTGTATGCATTGTATTTTGGTACTTGTAACACATGTTGAGACTATAAAAACATTTCTCTTTGACCACTACAGTCGTGGCCAAAAGTTTTGAGAATGACACAAATATTAGTTTTCACAAAGTTTGCTGCTAAACGGCTTTTAGATCTTTGTTTCAGTTGTTTCTGTGATGTACTGAAATATAATTACAAGCACTTCATACATTTCAAAGGCTTTTATCGACAATTACATGACAATTATGCAAAGAGTCAGTATTTGCAGTGTTGGCCCTTCTTTTTCAGGACCTCTGCAGTTCGACTGGGCATGCTCTCAATCAACTTCTGGGCCAAATCCTGACTGATAGCAACCCATTCTTTCATAATCACTTCTTGGAGTTTGTCAGAATTAGTGGGTTTTTGTTTGTCCACCCGCCTCTTGAGGATTGACCACAAGTTCTCAATGGGATTAAGATCTGAGGAGTTTCCAGGAAATGGACCCAAAATTTCAACGTTTTGATCCCCGAGCCACTTAGATATCACTTTTGCCTTATGGCACGGTGCTCCATCGTGCTGAAAAATGCATTGTTCTTCACCAAACTGTTGTTGGATTGTTGGAAGAAGTTGCTGTTGGAGGGTGTTTTGGTACCATTCTTTATTCATGGCTGTGTTTTTGGTTGTGAGTGAGTGAGCCCACTCCCTTGGATGAGAAACAACCCCACACATGAATGGTCTCAGGATGCTTTACTGTTGGCATGACACAGGACTGATGGTAGCGCTCACCTTTTCTTCTCCAGACAAGCCTTTTTCCAGATGTCAAAAAACAATCGGAAAGGGGCTTCATCGGAGAATATGACTTTGCCCCAGTCCTCAGCAGTCCATTCGCCATACTTTTTGCAGAAGATCAATCTGTCCCTAATGTTTTTTTGGAGAGAAGTGGCTTCTTTGCTGCCCTTCTTGACACCAGGCCATCTTCCAAAAGTCTTCGCCTCACTGTGTGTGCAGATGCGCTCACACCTGCCTGCTGCCATTCCTGAGCAAGCTCTGCACTGGTGGCACTCCGATCCCGCAGCTGAATCCTCTTTAGGAGATGATCCTGGCGCTTGCTGGACTTTCTTGGACGCCCTGAAGCCTTTTTAACAAGAATTGAACCTCTTTCCTAGAAGTTCTTGATGATCCTATAAATTGTTGATTTAGGTGCGATCTTAGTAGTCACAATATCCTTGCCTGTGAAGCCATTTTTATGCAACGCAATGATGGCTGCATGCGTTTCTTTGCAGGTCACCATGGTTAACAATGGAAGAACAATGATTTCAAGAAATTCCTTTTAACATGTCAAGTCTGCCATTCTAACCCAATCAGCCTGACATAATGATCTTCAGCCTTGTGCTCGTCAACATTCTCACCTGAGTTAACAAGACGATTACTGAAATGATCTCAGCAGGTCTATTAATGACAGCAATGAAATGCAGTGGAAAGTTTTTTTTTCAGGATTAAGTTAATTTTCATGGCAAAGAAGGACTATGCAATTCATCTGATCACTCTTCATAACATTCTGGAGTATATGCAAATTGCTATTATAAAAACTTAAGCAGCAACTTTTCCAATTTCCAATATTTATGTAATTCTCAAAACTTTTGGCCACGACTGTACTCAACAAGCACATGCAAATCACCAGACATGAACAATGGACCATAAAGCTGGCTAGAAGGTAACATCCCATTGGCCAACTAAAAAACTAAGTTCATGACATCAGCAATCCTATTTAAAGGGTCACGACACACCAAAACACATTTTTTTTTTAGATGTTCACAGTCATATATATGTCCCACGTTGCTAAAAACACTATTAGGACACATATATTTCACAAAAAAGTGAAAATTGGTTGTTTTTGCATTATTTCGAGCAAATTCGTTCTTCCGGTTTGATCGTCACGGCGATGAGATCCTTGTGTAAATTTCAGCATGGAGACTGTATGTCTGTACTGGCTGGTACATCATGACGTCTTTGAGTTTTTAGCATTAATTGATGAGAAAGACTTGGTTGGAACCAATCAGCGCACTCTATTGTGAATGAGGTGCAACTTCATTAATATGCATGATAGCTTCGATGACTTTTACCTGTTACAGTGTTCAGATGGCAGAGAGATGCCACGTTGTGTTGCCAACCGTAATTAAAACAAGCGGAAGAAGAAGAATTATTCGGAGACATGGGTCATCAGTGTTGCGCTTATAAATGTGCCGCAACGAAGGTTTTGTTTTCATTTTCCTGGGATGAGAGCACCGCTTGCATGTGGGCCCACATTTGTGGAGTACAGTGGTCTGCTAACACACGACAAAAATATGTTTGTAAGGAACATTTTTTTACCCGAGAGCTTTTCGCTTCTGGAAATGGTGAAATCCGGATTTGCCGCTAGTCTCCTTTTAAAAAAACGACGCAGTTCCAGTTCGTGTTGATTGTCCTGTCTCTACAGATTTGGTAAGTGTGCGATCAGTGTTCTTTGTTTATGTTTATTCAGATGGCAAAGTTAGTTAGTATCGTCAGCAGTACTCTTTCAATTTTTAAAGACATAGCTTCGTCAAAATGATTTAGTTACTAAGTTTACAGTATGTTAATATCACTACAATATTATGGACTGAAAGATCCGCTGTAAATGCTGGTCTCTGAATGTAAACATGTAAACACCTTAATCAAACTATTAACATTACCGTCGTGTAGGACTTTCGCAGCGTAAGATTTTTGCTGTATTTTGTGACAGTATATTCTATACACACACGGCTGTTTGACGTTATTCTCTGCACCCACCAAGTCTTTGTTTTTTTCTCCCATTCGGTGTGCGGTATCATCAAATTACATTTAAACAACACTCTTCCATCAGTTCCTCGCATCCAATGTCTTGTTTGTCACGGGGTGGGGGGGGGGGGGGGATAAATCTTTGTCAATGAAAGTGAAAGTGCCAAACTGCAATTAAAGTCGACAAACTAAGAATGAAACACCCTAAATTACATGAAACTCGGGAGGAAATGTGGATAGGGTGGCAATGATGTTAATCGAATTATGTGTTATAACATGCAAAACGGGACCATGAAAGGAACAACTTAATCATATTATTGTCATATTATTTGTGCGTTAAGGCAAATAATTTGATTACTGATGTCCATGTAAACGTAGTCACTATCTTTCTCCCCTGCGTTTTATTTAGTTATCATATTATTTAGTTATCAGATATGTTAGTTTATGATTCCCTTTTGTTTAAACAAGGTGATTCAGTTTTCTTTGATGATTGGATTTAGGTTATTGATGTTGGATTTGCAACTAATTATTCTTCCAGACCAGGAATTTACGTGATAGACAAATAAATTGCAGGCTCCAACAGATGAGCAGTTCAATTTAATGTAATTTTAGTTCGGCTACCATTAACAATAAACTCAACCCAAATATTCATAATTAAATATTAACTTGTTATTATTCATTCATTCATTCATTTTCTTTTCGGCTTAGTCCCTTTATTAATCTGGGGTCGCCACAGCGGAATGAACTGCCAACTTATCCAGCATATGTTTTACACAGCGGATGCCCTTCCAGCTGCAACCCATCACTGGGAAACATCCATACACTCCCATTCACACACATACACTACGGACAATTTAGCTTACCCAATTCACCTATACCACATGTCTTTGGACTTGTGGGGGAAACCGGAGCACCCGGGGGAAACCCACGCGAACACGGGGAAAACATGCAAACTCCACACAGAAGTGTCAACTGACCCAGCTGAGGCTTGAACCAGCGACAACACACAGCGCTAAGGGTCACAGAGAGAGAGCTATGTGGGTACACGCCACTTACCGCAGGAAGGTGCCAGCACCGACAGAGGATGCCAGAGAGATCAACAAATGATTGACCTGCTGCCCTCATGCTAAGAGAGACAAGGGATTTTGGGTTTTAGGCTGGTTAAGCAAAATGTAGAAGAAATTTGAGTATGTTGGATTGTGTTGATGATTTAGTTTTTTCCTGCGAATGTGGCCCTGTGTAGTGTCAATTACCAGACGTGGTGTGAATGCAACAATGAAATTTTCCTTTACCAATAAAAATGGTAATGTACAATGTAATGAGTGAAAACAAAAGAGAAAGGGTTTCTTCAGAAACAAACAGTGACAAACTCAATTTTAAGTAACATCCGGATCTGATGCTGATCAGACACAACACAATTTTGTTGAATTTGTTTAATTTGAGAGGGTTTCCAACAGAACGTTATCCATGTTATGAGGTTATGAGGGTTTTACTTTAATTTTTAGATAATTGTTTCATTTTTAAAATGAGTTAAAACTTTTCTTGCTTGCTTAAACTTTAAGGCACGACCATGTACTACAAAGAGCAAATAACAGTGCAGGGACAAAGCTGGGATGAAATGTGACAAAGCTGGAACAGTTTGCATGTCATTGTGGTATGCTATGCTTACAATTTTTATGTGTTGTCCAAAGGACAAAAGTGGGGAATTGTGATGGACATTTTTAATGAACAACATGTTTTTGTAAAATGCAGACAGAAACTAAGCTCTTTTGTACTGGTCAAGGCCAAAGTCACACACACTGTACCACTCCTAGTCAAAAGTAAGAAAACCACAACATCTTTTCTTTACCACCAGAAATGTATCTTTCCTGGTGTTTGGCACAAATGTGAGTGTATGCGCACTGATGGGTATAAAACTGTCTGTTGAAAAGACTGAGACACAGTCTCTTACACATTCACTCTGTGTTTGTAACAGGTGTCATCCTGCAGGATTATTTTAATAAACTACTTTTTTACTTGGCTCTAGTCTAACCCTTGTCTGACTGAAGTCATTTTAGCAGATTTCCACAACACACACAGAAAAGCCAACTGACCCAGCAGAGGCTTGAACCAGCGACCTTCTTGCTTTGAGGTGACAGCACTACCCACTGCGCCACCGTGTCACCCAGAACTGGAGTAATATGATCATAATTCTCTGTTCTAGAAAGCACTCTAGCAGCTGCATTTTCATAACCGAGAGGTCATGAAAGCATGAATAAGCCTTTCTGCATTAGATATTGATAGCATATGTCGAAGTTTGGCAACATTTTTAAGATGAAAAAATGCAGTTTTACAGATGCTTGAAATCTGACCTTCAAATGACAGGTTGCTATCAAAAATCACCCCCAAATTTTTGACTGAAGATGAGGACTGAACTGAGAATCCATCAAGGGTTAGTGTTCTAGGTTTTTGCATGTGAGGTTTTTAGGTCCAATAAGCAAGACCTCCGTTTTATCTGAATTTAGTAATAAGAAGTTTTAAGTCATCTGTTAATTTTGTGAATTCGTACAAATTATCAAGCTGAGAGGAGATATAAAGTTGTGTACCATCGGCATAACAGTGGAAACTAACTCCATGTTTTTTAATGATATCGCCTAGCTGTAGCATATATAGTGTGATAAGTAAAGGTCCAAGAACTGAGCCTCTTCATTAACTGATACAAATTGATAACGTTAAGATAGATAAGATCTGAACCAGGCCAATGCAGTTTCTGTAATAACATAATTTTCAAGCCTATCAAGGAGAATATTATGATCGATTGTATCAATCAATCAAAGCAGATATGACTTTTTCTAGTATCTTTGATAGAAAAGGCAGGTTTGAAATGGGTCTATACTTTACTAATTCTTTGGGATCAAGCTGTGGTTTTTTAATAAGAGGCTTAATGACAGCTAGTTTAAATGTTTTAGGCACATATCCTAAAAGTAGGGATGAATTAAAAACATTAAGAACAGGTTCAGAAACTTCTGAAAACAATTGTTTTAATAATTTAGGTGGTATAGGAGGAATTTATCAGTTTAGACAGTTTTTCCTCACCCACTGCTGAAAAAGTCTGAAGTTTATCCATTAACAGTCTTCATTGCTCTAATTGGGACGATGCTATAGGAGGCAGATTGATGGTGCTTATTTTACCTCTGATATCATCAATCTTGCATGTGAAGAAATTTATAGTCATTACTGCTGTGTTGAGAAATGCATGATGATGCTTTATTTTTAGTCAGATTGGCCACTGTGTTAAACAGGACCCTAGGATTGTATATATTTTTTTCTTTTACTAAAGTTGAAAAATAAGCTAACTTTTTTTCCAGGCCAGACGAAAAACCTCTAATTTTGATTTCTTCCATCTACGTTCCATTTTCCAGGCTGCTTTCTTTAAGGCACACGTATGCTCATTGTGCCATGTCATCAGATTTTTTAAGTGTAACGGAGCAACTATGTCTAAAGTGCTAGAACTATTTCTAAAGGGCTGCCTGGAATGCTAAGGAAATTAGAAAGATCAAGTAGGTTACTGATAAAGTCATCTTTAGTTCTAGAGGTGATCATTATACCATATTTATAAATAGAAGCTGATTTTGTAGACCTATCAATGCACAATAAACAAGAAATTATATAGTGATCTGAAATGTCAGCATTCTGCTGCACAACTTCAACATTATTAATATCGATACCATGTAATAATTTTAGGTCTAGGGTATGATTATGCTGATGAGTAGGCCCTGAGACATGCTGTTTCAATCCAACAGAGGCTAGTATGTCTAAGAAGGCCAGACTATGAATCTACATGAATATTAATATCACCAACATTTATAACTTTATCTGTGGCCAGAACTATTTTGGATAAGGAATCAGCTAATTCTTTTGTAAAGTCAGTGTGGTCCCCTGGAGGCCTGTATACAGTTGCCAATATAAATTTAGATTGAAATCTATTGTTTATATTGCACACTGAAATATACAACACTATTACTTCAAATGAATTATATTTGAAGTCAGATTGCCAAGTGACACAAAAAATATTACTATATATTATGCCAACGCCTCCCCCTTTCCTTTTAAAGCCGCGGTCACATTAGAGTTTGTACGTGCGAAATTCTGTCGTACGGCTGCGAAAAGGGGCGGGATTAAACAAGATGATTAGACATTAAAAAAAGTTAACAATTGGTCCATGTTTTAAATTTCTGTCCAGAGAGGTCATGTTTTGATCATCGGTTGGTATCACGCTGTCATATGATGCGATTTCGCAGGTCAGAGTTCACCAGGCTTGAACTTTGCAATGCAGCGAACTGCAAAACTTGTCGCACGAACTTGCGTTTCCGGTCTGACACATTCGCGTACATATGAATGGAAGTCTATGGGGAGAAAAGTGCAGTGTGACTGCAGCTTTAGACGAGGCTTGTGTTTATAATGATATCCTAAGGTGAAGACTTAAGAGATGACTTAGTATAGAGAGGAGACCTGCCCCAGCCCGGGTGGGTTGAAGACCATCTCTCTTGAACAGGTCAGATCTACCCCAGAAACTTGGCCAATTGTCAACAAAACCTATGTTATTCAGTGGGCACCATTTCGGTGATCTCCGACTGACGTAGCCGAACATCATTAGGACTGACGTGGATAACAATCTTACTAAACTTATGTTTAGATTTAGCCAGCACTTTTAAATTTGTCATGATGTCAGGTGCTCTGGCTCCCAGCAGATATTTGATTATGGTGGCTGGTCTCTATTAGCATGTTCCGTACTATGGAGTTGCCAATTACTTGGCCACTTTCATTAGGTTGCACAGTGGGTCATCACTGAGGGGGCTAATTCTGTTTGACTTTGGAATGGACATATGGTGTATTCTCCCACCTCTAGATGCTTTCACAGTAACCCAGGCCTCTCGCTGCCAAGACGCAACAACCGGAGCCGAACAATGCGCAGGGCATGCTAGGCTAGTCACATCCAAAATCTTATCTAGAGACCTAGCACTCCTTGCTATACTCAATTAAAGTTTGGATGTGTGTCTCTAATTCTGAGATCTTCTCTGTCAGCCTGCCTATTTCTCTACATTTATCACGTGTAAAGCCCTCATTGCTGACAGAGAGAGATACACTAATCATGGGGCAGGAAATGCATGTGAAAAGAACAGATGAAGCCATTTTTACTCACCGTGAGTTGAAGTAGATTCTGACTTACCACTGGAATATGATGAGTTAAAGGGAGCTGGAGCATGTGTATAAAATGAGCAATAGCCACTAGAGAGAGAGAGAGAGAGAGAGCAGAGCACCCACATAAAAATTTTTACAATGTATATAAAGGGTGTAATTAGGCGAAGTAAGTAAATAGATTACAACGCACGTAAGAGAGAACAGGCCCGAGTTAGCAAACTAGAAAGTGAAAGCAAGAAATAAAGCGATAAGCACAAGCAAAAGTCTGTATGAAATGCACACGCACAAAACGAATTACAACACAATATAAAGGGTGCAGTTAGCCACAAGTAAGTAAATAAACTGTACAACGCACGTAAAAGAAAACAGACACGAATCAGCAAACAAACTGGAAAATGAAAGCAAGAAAAAGCAATAAAGTGGAAAGCGCAAGCAAGAGTTTGTATAATAACTACAACTGTGGTTTGTTTACACGTGAAACGTGAGCTGCGACGCTGTGTTCGTGGGAGAGATTTAAAATTAAAGAGCTAGTAATTAATTTGATCAATGGAGTTTGATAGTCTTGATATGAGATTGTAAACAGTTATATAGGACAGAGAAAACAGGGGGCTGTTCCATTAAACAAGACTAGAAAACAAGCCAGACTTATTTTGGTTAGTCAGACATTTATTTGGTGAATTCCGTTTCATAAATCAAACTTTAAAAAGTTTGAACTCAGTTACTATGGCAACTTATGCTGGGAAACTAACCTGGTCTGGGGCAGGGTAACTGTCAGGCTAAGCCTAACCAGAACACTAACGCTCACCTGCTGGTAATTTCATACCATTTTATTTCACTTAACCACTATTAATAATAATGATAATAATAATAATAATAAATAACAAAAACAAAAATTAAGGAAATGTACTTTACTAATAATTGTACCAAATTACAAGTATAAGGTAAAAAAAAAACACTAGGAAAAGTTTAGAAGTTAATGTGTTTAATTGGTTTGCCAACCAATTAAAATTGTATAAAAGGGATCTGAACACATGTTTCTGAATTTAACCATCCTTTCATTAATGAGGTGGTGGATGAGGGAGCCATCATCGTGCAAAGGGCATTTTAAAGAGAACGAACATTCAGGGACAGGTCAGACCCACTGGCGTTTTATGACAACTACCTGTATGAGCGGTATAGGTTTTCAAGAGAGGGGATTGTGTATATTTGTAGATTACTGAGCCCACAAATTGCAAATAGCACATGCCGCAATAGAGCCAGTGGAACATTTTTGTACACTGTTGGAGATGCAGAGAACATCAGCAAAGCATCGAGTTTGCTGTACTGTACGAACTGTGTGTCTAAAAAAAAACACCTCAATCTTTTCAAATAACTGTACAGCACACAGAAATATTCATTGATTGATTATCAAGTTACATATGATATTTTAAATTCCATAATTAATTTTCCTATAGGTTTCCCAAATGTTATCGGTGCACTGGACTGCACCCATGTGCGTATAAAGTGCCCATCTGGACCACATGAAGCAGATTTTGTAAACAGAAAATCAGTACACGGCATCAATGCACAGGTACATTCCCACTGACATGATTTTGAAGGCTTTACTCTAGCACTTGTTGTGTATAAGCTGGGCACCAGTGTTCTGTTCATGACAAATAAATGTAGTTATAATTCTCATGTTTTATATGTAAAACATAATTCCAGTGTAGTCACCTACATGTTTTTTTCTAAAGATGATCTGTGATGCTGACTGCATAATTACAAATGTAGAGGCCAAATGGCCAGGTTCCATGCACGACTCCAGAATCTTTGTGTGAAAAAATTGGCTCTGCTGTTTCTGTCTGTTGCTCTACTGTTTCCGTTGCTCTCTTGCCAAGTGTAGCTGTAGCTTAGCTTTCCTACTCTGCTTGAAGTTAAGTTTTTATTCTAAATTTAATTACTAGTCATCGCGATCAAACTCCGCCGATCAAATTAAATACTATCTCCATAAATATTAAATACTACGACCGTGAGCACATTGTGCTAGCATTGCAGCTAACATATTCTAACAGTCCAGTTATAAGTATTGTTAGCCCACTTTTTAGCTCATCTTTGATCTGGGGGCTGTTTGATAAAAGTCATTTAGAAAAGCGGGGAGAGAGAAGAGGCCCGAATGATTCTGGAGTCTTGCACAGAACCTTTTAACACAATGAGTGCGCATCATTGATTTGAGCATTTGATGTAATTGCTAGAGAGCTCCCTGTGACTGTCAATAGTATGCACTTGACACTACATGATTGACTGAAATTCCCTGCAACACTTGTTCAAACAACTTAGATTTAAAGTTTGTTCCCTGGTCTGTCTGAATAACATGAGGTAAATCAAAAATAGAGCAAAACTCTCTTTCACAATGGTTTTCGCTTTAGAGGGCCAACACAATCTAAAATGAGGCGCTCAAAGGGTTCTCCCATCAATTGAATGGGCTGCAAAGGAGCAGCACCTGTGTCTCACAAGATGGTAATGGTTTTTGTCGCATAATCAGGAAAAACTGATACAGGGCCCTCAAAAACAAAGGGAGAGAAAACAGAAGCATCTGAAAAACATTGATCATGACTGTCAGCCACTGTTTCAAGAACAACATTAGCTATACTTTTAGACTTTACACTGTTCTTTGTCTTCAATGCTTTGCAGTCAGTAATTAAGTGATTCAGGTTTAAGCAATAAAAACAAACCCTTATATTTTTAGTGCTCTTACCCTGCTCTTTACCCTGCTCAATAGAGCACAAACCAAATTTCGAGTGCGTGAACAAAGGCTGCTCTGCGTTAACGAACATTGGAGTACCGTAACTTGGACCAAAAGCTGAAGAAAATGCAGTCTTGTGAGTGAGAGTGTATTTGTCTGCCAACACTGCCACAGCTTAAATGGAATTCACTTTTTGTTCGGTAAAGATGCAGTAGGTGATCTGCCAAAATCCTAACTTTAGCAACATAGTATTGAAAATGCACATCCCTCCCCTGCCGCCCAAAGCCAAGCCTCCTGAAGTCATGAACGTGCACCAGATAGATGAACACAGACAACCTTACATAACACCAGATCATGTCATTCACAAGTTAGAAAACTTTATAGTGCTTTACAATTCTACAATTTCAAATGTAAAAAAAAGAAAAAAAAAAGTATTATAGCACATTTTCAGTTGTGTAGCAAGCAAATCTTATCATAATATGCAATATTTCATCCATGCAATGATTACTGGTCTCTGCTGTCATTATGGAGACATAAGTTTTGTTCAACGTAAGCGTAGTTGTTGACAGGCTATAGCAGGGTGCAAGAATTATACTTATTACTGCCAATTTCCCCAAAGCTGGCATGACTTTCTGCTTAATAATGTAATTTTAGAAAAGTATTGTTTGCAAATTCTAAATAGTGAAATCATATAATCAACCAATGACTCTAAAATACAACATTGTTCACAGTCAATTATATAATGCTAATGCTGTTTTGAAGTCATACCTACATGCTATTTCAGACCGAATATTCAACTTAATGTTAGAGTGGAAGCGTGCCACAAGTTGTCACTGTTCAAAAATGAACTAATGTGCAAATATAAATCAAACTTCAACTCAATAAAGCTGGTTAGGAGGAAGAGCACTATTTACTTATGTTTTGTTATTCAACTAAATAAAAATCAGATAAAAGTCATCTTTTTACTTTACACTTACATTACCAAGATAACGAGTGACTTACTTTTCATTTTCAATTGTGCTCGTGATCCTCACATACATCACTTGTTTTCATCTCTTTTTACACTTTAACAACTAAATCAATGCTTAGGACTATTTAACCAACTATATTATCGATGCTGTGAAAGGTTCTCCATGAACTTGAAAATAGTCAATCTTTCGTCGGACGTTTTCAGTGGCTAAAAAACAACTGTCCATATAGCCCATTCATAAAAAAAAATACTATATACATAAGCTTTATGGACTAAAATAGTTTTAAAACATTCCTGTCTAAAAGTAATATTTCAGCCATGGTGTCTGTCAGGGCCAGTAAACAGAAAAACAACAAAAAAACAACAACAACAAAAAAAGCAGGTGAAGACAAATAATTTGTTATAGAAGGCAAAAATCTGACAGATCAGTCCATAAGTAAAAATGGCAAAATCCAAAGCAAATTCCTCTAATGGCAATGTCAAAAGATACAAAAACTCAGTCCAACAAATGGGAAACAAAATGCTCTTCAGCAGGTGAAGAAGATTTTTATTTTCTAAACCTATGTGAAGACATATTTAATTGGGTGAGTGGAGGACCATATGAATCTGCCAATATATGTCTTTGAAAACAGGTGATAGGTTAAGCCAAAGGGGTCATAAAAGAGCATGAGAGAGGACTTGGGGATACAATGAGAACCATCTGTGTCAACAATCTGGCACAGAACAGCACAAACAAACAAACAAAGAGAATAAATAGGAGAGCTAATGAGGAGAAAATGAGCAAAGACAGGTGAAACAAATCAACTACATTTTTAACTAAGTTTTTAATTAGACAAACATTTTCTAGTCTTATGCTTTACACAGTATATATAAATACATATAAATACATTTAGATCATTTACTGTAATCATTACTATCGGAATGTAAAGAGACTTTTAACCAGCACAACAAAAAATGTTTCTGAAGACAATCACCTTACTGCATCTTTGAGGTAAACCACTAAATTGTCAGATAAACAGCTTTTAAAATCTTCTAGCAGAATTAGTTCTTGTAACTGCTCAAAGGTAGTTGTTTTAGATGCAGAGCACCACTTCTCCAACAGAACTTTCTTATCGTGTTCAAAACCAACAAACGTCTGCTTCCCTGATTTAGTGTAATTTCTAAACTTTTGTCTATATGCTTCGGGGACAAGTTCATATACCCGCAACACTGCAGCTTTCACCAAGTCATAATTTAAAGACTCTTCGATGGGCAAAGAAGAACAAACCTCCTGCACCTTACCAACTAAACTGCACTGCAGCATTAATGATCACATGTCCTTTTAGCAGCGATTTGCTCAAACGCAATAAAATATGCATCAACCTCTGACTCTTTGAAAGGAGGAACGAGTTTAATATGCTTACTTGGGTCGAATAGAACAGCCGGTGTTTATCTCCAGCAGATTGAGTCAATGCAGAAGTTACAACAGGTGGAACAAATTGTGTATGATTTTTTTCTTCCTTTTGAGTCATCTCAAGTTGAATTTGCAGAACATGATTGTCATGTTCTTGATGTTTAATTTGTAACTCAAATTCTTTAAGTTTTGTTTGTAATTCTTGTTCAACCAATTTACTAAATAAAGCAGACTTAATGACTTTGGAAGGGGTGCTTACTACAGAAATATTCAAAACATCGGCAATCTGCAATAAAGGCCGTCGCCACTCCAAACGCCCATCATAATCCGCCGAAATATGCTGCATCTGCGAATAGTTACGAGAGAATGAGCGAGAGAAAAAGAGAGCAAGAAAGAGAGAGACACTACACACAATACAACTTCTTGTTACAATATAAAAAAAGTTCCTAATATTTCCGCTGATCACTACATCATATTTATGTTTCTTTCATCATTGCATTGGCTTCCTATTAAACATTGTATAAATTTTTTTATCTTATTGACTACATACAAATCTCTAAATAGTTTAGCTTCCAAGTATTTGAGGGAGCTCATGGTGTATTACAGCCCCTCACAACCACTACACTCAATTAATTCTGGACAATTGATTATTCCTAGAATATCAACATTGACTCTACCCAGACAGCACACATACGTTGGGCCAACGTCGGCCGAAGCTCGAAATGTCGGCCCCTTTAATTCTAACATTTATATGGTCGGCCAAACATAGGGATGATAATTCGGTCATGTCCCAGCTCATCAAACGTCGGCTCTGCATCGGTTTACGACGAGAGGCCAATGAAGCACTTCATAAGTACTTTATCTCTCGTGCCCATGAAAGAATCTGGCAACATATTTGGTTTACAAGTAAGTTTTTGCTTGCATACATTAAATTAAACAAACATGACATATACATCATGTCTATTGCGTCGGTCGGTCCAGCTTTAAATAGGCACAATTAAAGTGTGACTCTGTAAGGCTATAAAAAAACTGTAAGCACATTTTAAAGATAATATGTTTGTATGTAAAACTGCTAAATACATTTTAAATTCAATTCTTATTTAAATTGTTTATGTAGTGATCATGTTTATTTATATAAATGCTGCATGACTGATGTGCGCGCGCGTCTCATTCAAACACTGGAGTGGAGAGGGAGTTGCTGTGGAAATGAAGCAACGGCCCTTCACCTGAAAGAGTTGCTGTTTTCACTGTTTTCAGGTAAGTTTAGTCCCTAAAACAAAGCAAATATTACATAAAACTGTTCCTGACACTTTGATTATTGGTAATTGATGTATATTCTGTTGAATATTTATGTAATATAAATGGTTAGTCTTTAAAAAATTCCGTAAGCGTCTTAGCACTGGTAACGTTAACGTTGGGCTAGCATTGCGTTAACTTAACGTTACTGAGCTCTTGTTAAACTTGTTTATTAAAGTTTTGGCTTTTAATTCTTCTTTATGTGTAGATGAGACGTTTTACAGAAAATAGTCTACTTTATTTAGCCCAAAATATGCATTGTACTGTTAAAATTAAAAAATGTTTTGATATTTCATGGTAAACAAATATTGACTAAAAAGTGCTCTGTGATTTCAGGAGTGACAGAATAACACCCTGCTACAGAAAATAAAATACAAGATTTCTAAATTTCTAAAGGGAGCTGATCACAGAGATGCAGGAAACACAGGTAAGTTAACTTTAAGATGAGGATTAGTTAATATGAATTTCTGTTGCAAATTGTTACATGTCTATATCATTATGCATCTGTTACATGTTTTATGCAGTTATTACATGCAGTTATTTTAGGAAACCTTTGACATTGAAAAATAAGTGAGTGGTATTAAATCACATCACAAGATTCTTCAGAACTTATTTATTATGCAGTTTTGCTGCTAATCAAGTAATATTTGTGATTTTCATTTTGTTTATTTTTTTCATGATTCATTGATGAATAGAAAGTTTTAATTGAACAGTATATGAAACAAATCTACACTCACTTCTGGTCAGTTTAATGCATCCTTGCTGAATATAAATATACATTTCTTAAATATATCTCACTAACTGTAGTAGTGTACTTGACCATTTTAGCTCTGTAGTCTATTCAACAATAAATCTTGAAAAAAAAAAATAGTTTGCACAAAATTATGTCATCACATCTGTTTTTAGCATTGATAACAATCAGAAATGATTCTTGAGCAGCAAATCAGCATCATTTGATAATCACCATTATATTAGTTCAGCCGCAAGCACTAAATCAGCTTCTTAGAAAGATTTATGAAGGATCAAGTGACACTGAAGATTTGAGTAATGATGCTGAAAATTCAGCTTTACATCACAGCTATAAAATATATTTTAACATTCACATAAAAATCACATTTATATTTACACTATTGATCTATCCCTTACACCATAACTCATCCTTAAATGAGTCCATTCAAGCCCTAAATGAATACATTTTGATTTGTACAGGCATGATATGCAACTCATATTCAGTCATGTTTTATCTTTTCTCCCTTTTGCTTTTGTTTTCAACATCAACTAAAAAGGAGGTCAAAGGTTAAGCTAAGAGCCGTTTAGCTGCTGAACATCTTTATATGTAAGTATATTTTTAACTGACTGCCAGACACTTGTCAGACAGTGATGAGCAAAAGAGGGGCTGTTCTTTAAAAAAGATCAGGGAGATGTAAGTCTGGAGATTAATATAGATTTCAATTCAACATTGATTTATTTGGAAATATTTACTAATGTTTTGAGATATGTTCCCTATATGCACTTAGATGTCCATCCATTTTAAAAATACTTTAAAATTTAACAATGGTTCAGTTGCACTGCAAGTTATAAAAACATATGCAAACATATCTTCATCAGTTTGACAACACACACAATCTTAAAATAGAACAGACCACAACAGAAAAATTACTAATTTGTACTATTGTAGACTTAAATTTCTTTACAATCTTATCAGGGGCTTAATTTACATATACATGCATTATTAAATATTTGTTAAGGATTGTGGTGTTGTGCTTAACAGTTATCTATTAATTCTTTTTCTTAATTTTAGATTTTGGATCATCCTTCACTGACTCCTCCACCATGCTGTGTTCCTCTTTCTCATATCTGCATGTTGAGTACATTGGTACAGTCATTTTGAGGTAAAGGTGTTCAAAAATATGAAAATAATATATATATAATTTTTTTTTTTTACAACAAATCTCATAAATTACACTTAAAAATACAAAAAACATTTACATTTGTTTAACATTTTTTATCGTTATCATGCTTGGTGTGAACAGGCCTTTAGTTGTTGAAAAGTCTTAATAAATACATTTCTGTCTTAAATATTGTGTTAATTGTAAACCCAAAGTGGGTTTCTCTTTCTTTAAAGTATTGGATGCCAGATAGCAGTTTAACTCCAATCTCAGTTGGACCAGCTGATCAATGTCTTCAGTATTACCAGAAGCTACCGGGCAGATGTGTGGACAGATTTGGTTTTTAGGTACTACCAGTGACAAATTATTCAGTGAGTTGCTTATAAGAAAAGATGCTCATTGCTTACCACCTTATAGTTTAGATATTTGCAGTTTCATGGATGTAAAAATACCATACTTTTTCATTTTTTATCAGCAGGTGGAGAGACCGTCTGCATGGGCAGCAGAAACAAGACAACTAATCATAGTTGAGTAGAGATTAGTATTAATAACTTTTTACTAGTTTGGTTGCTGACTTGTTCAATACTGAACAATTTGTATAAGTTACAAGATCAATGGTCCTGCTGTTAATGTTTTTGTAACTTAAATTCATTACCATTTAGACACAATCAAATGTCCAAACCATCTTGCGTGAATGGCAGCAAGGATCCAGGATCAAAAGATCATTCATCATAGACTGTTTTATAGGCAGCAGCACATCCTGTGGGAAAAATAAATCATCATCACTTAGGTAAGACAAAATACATTTCAACTGATTTTAGTTGGTTATATTTTTCAGGTCATCCTGACCATTCTGTTGTCCTGGTTGTGAGGATGTGCAGAAGCTGTTTTTTTTCATATTTGAAAGACTTGTGCAGCTGTATCCAGACATACAAGCAGCCTTCCTGGACTCACAAGACAAAGGGCTCTGGAGCAGGACAGACAGGTAGTCCACAGTGGCGAGGCTAGAATTTTATACTTGGGTGGCCAGAGAGTGGCCGCTGCTATTTTGGTGGATACCATTAATCAATTAAAAATGCATCCTTATGATTTAACGGTCAATATGAGCATCCCTAGTAATATGTTTTTATTTACATGTTATCAAAGCCTTTACAAAAAAATTAGGCCAACATTATCTACAGCAGCAAAAGACCATCCACATCAAAACTCACATCAGCTCACGATTCAGCAAACATCTGAAAAACAAATCGCTTATTCTTATGCCTTTACAAGTTGTAAATAAATCAGTGTTTTTGAAACAAATTAAGATAGTACAAGTGAAATATTTATTTCCATTATTATTTAGCCTGGCATGTTTATTGCTCCAAAATATTTGAAATGTTTCTTAAAATAAAACATACTGAAAAAAAGTTACTGTTTTTTACCCAGAGATTTAAAAAGAACATATTTTAGAGCAGTAATCACAATACCGTGAAACTGTGATATTTTTATTCAAGGTTATCATACTGTCAGAAACCTATACCTGCCCATGCCTAGCCAGTTATTAAAAAGCATTCAGTCAGAGTTTTCGTTTTTGTATAGCCTAATCTAAATTTAAGTGAAATTATTTAATGCAGCCCTCATTATTTTACTTAGTTGGCCTATATTCTGTTTTTCTATGTTCTTGCGCACATCTTCGCATCGTTCGCACATCTTAAAATGAATCAATATTTAAAAATGCAATATTTATTGTGTCAGACACAAAAATAGACACGTTAATTAAATTTTTTTTTTATTAAATGATCATTTTATATTAATCTGATTCCTTAACAGTTAATATTCGTATAACGAGCAGTATTTGTCATTTTGGAAAATTAATCATTTGAGCATGCTTAGTTTGGGGTATGTTGTGTCATTAAATTGTACATTTTTATTCTGTTATCTCAGCAGTAGTACAATTGTTTTATGTTCTTTTTTTTAAAATCTGTTAGCTGGTGGCCCAACATCGGCCGGACAGCATTTCCGATCATATGCCGATGTTGTGGCGACATATTGCCAATTAGAAAACATTCCCTGAGCGACATCGTGCCGATGGGATTTTGAAAATCGGCACGACGTCGGCCCAATGTATGTGTGCTGTCTGAGTAGGCAGAAGATCCTTCTCCTATCTGGCACCTGAACTCTGGAACAACCTTCCTAGCACAGTTCGGGAGACAGTCACACTCTATCGGTTTAAAACTAAACTAAAGACACATCTCTTTGCATTAGCTTACACATAAAACACAAACACATAACTTATGAAATCCAAATCCTCTAAAGGATTGTTAGGCTGCATTAACTAAGGCAACGAGAGCCAGGAAAACTTCCCAAAAATACATTATAATTTGAACAGCATCTATGCATATGTTAGTCTGTTTCTAGTCTGTCTACATAATCTAGAACCCGGTCTATACCTTAAGCAGAGGCTGTGGTAGTCATGGATGAGTGGAGAGAATGAGACTGATTCCTGAAAGAGGCCAGTGACAGATGAGTCTCCGCATAGATCCTGTGGGCCAGCCTGAACACCCACCAGTGACCCACTCAAGACCTGCAGCTTCTCCATGATGGACGTCAATTGTTCTCAAGCTTCAGCGCCTAGACTGCAGCTCTGCATAATACATTTGACCAGAGGAGAATTGTTTTTACCCAGCTGAGCCTTGTTTTTCTTGAGTTTTTTTTCCTTCACTTTCATCAATTGGTGTTCCTTGCCACTTGTTCCTTGCAATCCAATTCCATAAAACATTAGTCCACTACACATTTATATGTTGATAAACATCCACAGAATGCACTGCTATCGTCCAAACTAGTCACCGCATTCGGCAGAGTTTCAGATGTAAACATTACTGATCGACATTAAAATGGCCGCCGACCTTTGCTCTCTTGATTGACACTTCATTGAACCAATAGTTGGATCTAGAAGTGTTAAGAGCTATCAACATCCAAGGAGCTCCCAGGATGGGACAGTCTCTTGACAGTTAAAGTCCCTATGAACCAGAAGCTGTGACTGTTATTTTTTTCGTATTGTGATGCAGTTCCTAGAGAAACAGAATATTAAATGACAAAACAGTGGGCCTGGCTTGTTTTTATTAGATTAGATGTAGTAAAGTAGGCATTTCATTCAGAAAGATGGGGAAAAGGGTTTGGGTGAAAGTTATTACAACCTAACAGACTCCTTCTCCTCACCTCAACAGTTAGAGCAGGGTGGTTAAATATGTTAGCCAGGTCAATTTCCTAGGATATACGTAATCTGACAATTTAACTTAAAAAAAACAAACAAAAAAAACAGAAAGTGCATTTTCAGATTTCAATTAAAGATTTTAAGGGCATGAATGTCATTTTCTTAATGACATGCACAGTTGAATTGTTCACCACAAAACTAGCAATGTGAGCTAACAAAATCATATGGTTAGTTTTGATTTCTTGGGGACTTTAATGAATCAACCCAGTTGCAAATGACTTTGGCCAGATATGCTTGTGATTTTAATCATGTTAAGATACCAAGCATAATGTTATTTAAAAATGGATTAAAGTAAAGCCCATAGCCAAACGTAACATTCACACAGTTTTAACTAAGTATGGTTTAAGTATAGATTAAATGGTGACATCGTTTTTAAAGTTCAGGGTTTGATGAAGGCAGTTGCAAAAAAAAAGATAAAGATAAAAAAGATTTTTTTTTTTTATATAGAAATCTGATTGTATATACGCCATAGTGACTCCTGCATCCATACACAAAGAGCGTCACGAGTGAGTTTACATTTGCAAGTCGGTCGGAGGTGAAATGACAAAGAAAACAAACTTCCCACTTGACAGCGATAAATCAGTGGAGGATGTTTCTCACAAATGGAGTAATGTTTCACCCATTGACTCGGTGGTAGATACATTTGCATTTTAAGCAAATTTACATGATTTCCAAGAGGTTAAAACTTTACTCCACCATCGCTTCACCTACTCTGCCTTCAAGAGGAACTTCCAGGACTGCCTCCCAAACCACGCCCTATATCCTCAGCCCACCATCTCTTCACCATACTGTGGGGGGACAAATGTCCACCTCTAGCATCCTCGTACATTGCGACAATGAAGCTATCATACAATGCATTAACAAAGGGCGCTTCCATTCACCGTCACTCATGCCCTTATTAAGACGCCTTGCATGGATATCAACTGAAAAACAATCCATTATGACTGTTGTACATGCACCTTGTTGTAAAAAATCTAATTGCTGATTCTCTCTGTCTTTTCTCATTTCAGAGATTCTGGTGGATGGCTCCAGAAGCAAACCCTCATCCAACGCCTGTCCCTCATTATTTGGAAATGATATTAAAATAAACCACCCCCTATATCACCTCCACGAAAATTCCATATCCTAAATTTTACAAGCAGTTGCCCCTAGAACCCTTCAGTCATACCTCATTGCATGGAGTTCATTCAAACACTTCCACTCCCTCTACAAAGCACCTTTCCCAGATTTTCCCCTCCTCTCTATCAGCTTATACATTTCCCACCTACACGCTTCAAAGAACATACAAATCAGCACAATCAAAAGCTACCTCAGTGGGATTCAATTTTTCACAAATTGATCCATGGGTCCCCTTTAGACGCAATTTCAAACACTTTCACAAACCTCTTTAAAATCCCTTTCCCCGATTTTTCCCTCCTCACCATCACCTTATTCATATCTCATTACATGCTGCTAAAAATATACAGGCCAGCTCTATTAAAAGCTATCTACGCAGGATGCAATTTTTTCAGAAATTAATTCACGGATCTTCTTCAGACACTATTCCCAAACCAACCTCCTTACTCCTTATCAAAGGGATCCAACCCCCCGTCCCCCCATGGCTCTGACTCCCACAGGAGTGTTACCACGAATTCGACTCGACAGGAGTCAGTCACTGCCCTCCTCTGGCCAATAAATATCTCTCTTTTGCTTCTTTCCAGCGTTGAGTTTCTCCGCATCTCTCTTTCTCTCCCTCCTAGCGTTGAGTTCGTCCGCATCTCCTTCCCTTCCTTCCAGCGTTGAGTGCTTCCGCTCTTTCCTCTACCCCCGCCTTCCAGCTCCTCTCCTCCTTTTGCCTCTAACTCCCCACTCCTTTCAGCGTTGAGTTCCTCTGCTACTTTTCTTTTTTCAACGTTGAGTTTCTCAGCTACTTTCCCTTTCTTTTAGCATTGAGTTCCTTCTCTACTCTTTCTTCCTTCCGCATAGGCCATCACTCCCTAAGCTCAGACTCCCGCAGGAGTTTTTTTCACCCCCTCTCCCGCAGGAGTCCTCACCATCCAAAAACCTATCCCGACTCCTGCAGGAGCCCTCCCACCTCGGCTCTGACTTCCGCAGGAGTGTTACCCCGAGCCTTGACTTCCACAGGATTCAAGCCCAGCCCCTCCCACGCCCCACGCCCAGACTCCCACAAGAGCCTGTTTTCAACTTCACTCCCACAGGAGCCTCTCTTTCCTTCCCCATCTTTTTCAACAATATATCCAGCAGCTGGATATAGCATTGATCTCTTGCCTTTTGGGGGGTTCCTCAATATGCGGCTGCTGTCCCAAGCTAAAAAGCATTTTGGGGAGTTTTCAAGAACTACCTGAGCTCAAACTCCTCTCTCGCCCTTCAAACGGGAGGGAGCCCCTGGTTCAAGGATCTTCTGAGCTCAGGGTTCTTTCCCGGGACAACATGCTAAACACGCTTTATTATCAATCATCAGCTAAGTGTGAACTCTTGAAGTGTGGTTTATTTATAAACTAATTTCGAGAGAATCACATGCTTATGATTGACCACAGCTGGTCCCACATCAGCTAACACATGATGAACCAATCTGATGAATCCTAACTCACTATAAATAACCAGAGTTTCTCACCTCAGTTATTTTCGTCTTGAAGAATCCCCCCTTCCACCCCTACTCCTCCCTTTTCCTAGATAGGGCGGCATGGTGGCCCAGTGGTTAGAACTGTTGCCGCACAGCAAGAATGTCACTGGTTCAAGTCCTTACCAGGCCAGTCGAAGTTTCTGTGCAGAGTTTACATGTTCTTCCCATGCTTGCATGGGTTTCCCCCGGGTCCCCCAGTTTCCTCCCACCGTCCAAAGACATGTGACATAAGTGAATTGGCCAATCCAAAGTGGCACCATAGATGAACTCTCAGTCAGCCATATATTTTTCTAGCAATTCCTAACTCATCATTAGCCATAAAAAGCAGGGGAACTCTCGAGACCTACCTGAGCTCAAACTCCCCTCTTGCCCTTCAAATGGGAGGGAGCCCCAGGCTAGAGAATCTTCTGAGCTCAGGGCTTTCTACCGGGACAGCATGCCAAACACGCTTTATTATCAATCATCAGCTAAGTGTGAACTCTTGAAAGATGAATTGAATCAGTGAAATTTCTGCCATGAAAGTCTATGCACTCGCAGGCTGATGGGCCACCTAAACTTAACTACATGGCACAGGAGACTGGTTGCTGTTACCTCGGCAGCCAATGAGCTTGCTCCTCATCAGTTTAATGCTCTGTGTCAATCTACACTGATAAGCAGCGGCGCATTTTCAGAGATACCAAAACATAACAAAACAAACAACAACTAAAAGATAAGTGACGATGATCTTTTATTATTAATGTGCTGGCCTACTCAGTGTTCATGAAAGCATTCATACATTCACTCAAGCTGCATGTACACAAATGCATTTCTTAAAAAATGCAGCATCCAAACTTGTCAAAAGCGAGGTTTTATACACAGATGAATTCATGTTTGGATGTTTAAACTGAATATTCAGCTGTTTCAAAAGCTATGATTCCTTAGCTATGCTAATGTGCTTCTAGCTGTACACCGCCAGCTTTCATACATGTCTTGCATATTTTGCAGCTCGTACATATGTGAGCGACTGGGTGCAATCTCATTATTGTTTATCTAGGAACTAAAACACTTCCTCACCTCATAGCATCAGTAATTTGGCAACCCTACCTAATAGTTTTTCTCAGCTTGCAATGTTTGTAACATCTGCACAAAGGAGATGTCGGACAGCTGCTTGAAGTATCTAACTAAGGATCTGAGAATCCTTGTAGCAAACTTATGTGTGTGTTGCTTCAAGAAAGCAACAATTCATCTGTGTTGTTTTATTTTCATTTGTTTATACATTTATAGTTTATATACATTTATTCTTCATTTAATTATTTTATTTAATTATATGATCATTAGTCATTTATATAATTATCATTATATGTCGAGTTATTATGAGTTTTCACACATCAGTATCTGCTTGTAACTCGAAAGAGCTTCAGCCAATAACAGGGGACACAGGGAACAACT
>CAIGQV010000919.1:602866-616966 GCA_903798115.1 Danio jaintianensis
ATATTGGCATGTAGATGTCTTCAGGAGAGGAATTTTATCAACCATGTGAAGTTTCAGGCAGATCAGACATTGTTTGGCTGATTTATAAGTGTTTCCTCCTCCATGGCGAAGCGTCGCACTTTCTCAGTCCGCCACGGACACGCCCTTCGGCGAAAACTCTAGATCTTCACAATTTAACATCACAAAGGCCTTTGGACTAAACTAATGGAACATGGTTTCGATGTGATAAAATTTGTAGGAGGAGTTTGTTACACCGTAAAACAAGTAACTTCCTGTTGCCAGCAGGTGGCGCTATAACTGTATCTGGATATTGGCATGTAAATGTGTTCAGGTCAGGACTGTTATCAAACATATGGATTTTTTTGGCAGAGGAAGTTAAAAATATCCGATTTACTGTTGGGTTTGAGATTTTGCTCTAAGAGACTTTTTTGTAGGTTTTGGCATGTTTAATGTGTGTGCCAATTTTCGTATGTGTGCGTGAAACGTAGCTCGGGGGCCAGTCTGTCAAATGTGCATAGGTGGCGCTGTCGAGTCATTTTGCCACACCCACTTTTGAAACCTATAACAAACGTAAATTTTCGCCACTTCTGGGGCGTGTGCAAAGTTTTGTGAGTTTTCGTGCATGTTTAGGCCCTCAAAAAGGCGATTCATTCCGGAGAAGAAGAAGAAGAAGAAACAGAGCAATTCCAATAGGGCCTGGTGCTCGGTCCCTAATAATAATATCAATCAATTTAATCAACTTTAATCAAATATTTTGGGTTAGTTTGGGTAACATGGTGTGATAAACTTGAAAAACTTCTACTAATCTGTGATGACCTTATATAATGTATGTTTATAATTAAATGTAAATCTTATTAGAAATGTTAACTGCAGGTGCACGAATAAAATACAATCAACAATTTATTTTTTATTGCAAATGATAAATGATTCATTTATTAATGCAGCATAAGAGTTCAAATGACAAGTGGTACAAATATAATGTGGTCAGTTCACAATACAATATCTCAATTATAATTATAAATCACTGAAATGGAACTATACTACTATTTATTTTAATAATAATAAAAAAAAAAACATTCTTGTATGTGGGTCTTAAGGCTTGATTTCATAAAGATGTATGTCTTACCATCACCATCCAAATGTTTATTATTTAGTACAGAGCCATTTTCACAAAGTCCAAATCATAAGTATGTTTATTGAAACGTCACATTCTCTCAAAATAATTAGCAAACATTACATAATACCATAATCGATACAATTAAAATTTTAATTTGTTCACTTGAAATTATCATTCATTTTAAGTGCACAAAGAAATCATGGATTAGAGAATGCAATCTCACCCATTTAGAATTTAAGCAAACATTATTTTCTTCTCTAACATTTATTTTTATAGATGGACTTTTCACCTTCTTCCATAAATGCACTAGTTACAATTTGGATCGTAGTGGCTTCAAATACTTGTTGTGGGACTCATGGACCTAAAAGAAAAAAACAAAACAAAAACATTTTATTAAAAAATACCATTTTAAATTGAATTTATTGTGTTTTATATTCAATACTTTAAGAGAGAACACAATTTGCCATAGTGGTTATTTAACATAACAAGACTACAATTTTACACACAGCAAAAAAAAAATTATACACACCTCAGTATGGTTCAGAGGTGACCTCTTGGCCCACTCAAACATGTGCTCATAGACGTTGCCATCATATCGTCCCAGAGAAGAATTAAGCATCTCATCACGGTAGTCAAAGGCATCAACCAGAGCCACTGCGTTGGGTCTTATCTCTAAGAGGAGACCCTTCAGCCTCTGTGAAATCTGATCCAGCTGAGAAACACTTAGCAGACCAGCCTGAGAAAGAAGACAAACTGTAAGGCCTGTTTCTATCAAGCACTGCAAAATGGTGGTCTAAGAAAAGCTGTTTTCATATAATGTATGCAAATCAGCAGGATGTCCCTTAAAACCAATGAGATAGGGTTCAACACATGAACATGACAACTCTTTTAAAATAGCATTGCATTGGACACAAATTAAAGTTTGAGTTAACAAATGTTTATACATTTAACAACAAATACATTTCATGAAAACAAACTCAGTCATCTCATTCATGAGTTGTGGTTACTGTCTGAGTTAAGCAACATTTATGAACGGTGCTTGGTACTGTATTTTATTGTATTGTATTGTATTGTATTGTATTGTACAACCTTTAAAAAGTCCCCAGAATTTTGTGCAACTCCTTGAAGGGCATAAAGCAGAGCCAAAGTACTGAGTACTGAATGGACAGCCTTATCTCCAATCTCACTCAGTTTTCCAGCAAAGAGCTTCACCACCACATAATGGCAATGGGCCTGTAGAGGGAGCATGAAAATAAAAATTACCTCAAACCATGTCCAGAAATATATTAATAGATTTAGAAGTCTCCAGACCAAGACTGGACACCACCTTATTCCAACTATTACTCAAAAGATTATTTTTTATGAAGTCTCACATCAGATGCTCTGACTAGATCAATGGAACTGTTGTTCCAGGCATCTTCATTGCTCTTGCTGTGCTGTAGCTCCAACTGAAGGTTCTTAGCTGCCACTTCAACTAACCTGTGAACATTTTTAAAAACATTTTTAGTCACAGTAAAAATTATGTGAGTTTAATGTTTTTAACAGCATTGTTAAGGCCTTTTTCCACTGAGCAGTACCACTGTTTCCACTGTACCACTTTTTTTGAGTGGATAAAATGTAGGTGGAATGTTGTGATATTTTGTGTAGCATCTATGATAATTATTTTTGTTTTTAGACAATATAAGCTACAGAAAGGCTCTTATCAGCCATGTTAGTTTGCTGAGTCTTCTGTATTTGTATAATTCTTTTTTGTTTGTATAATAAGCTTCACTATCTCCCTAATTTGAGTTGAACTTATTTACAGAAAGGTAAAGTCATTTTAAACAAATTTGAATAAATGTTGGATTAAACTAATATCTTTTCAGGTACTTTAATTTTTTATTTGCAGTAAGAAGCTACGATACAGACTATTGAGCTAAACCTTGATTACAAAATTAAATCGCAAATCAATCGCAATATCTGTCGAAAAAAAAATAATTGCAATTAGATATTTTCCCCAAATCGCACAGCCCTATTGGGTAATGTGCACTCAAACATCACATACACACTCTGGTACATCAAAGATTTATCTTGTAAAAAGAGGCATCATAGGTCTCTCTTTAATGCAAAAAACTGTATTATATGTTTTTCTTACTTTGCAGCTCTGAACTTGTATGCCTCAACAAGGCTGGACAGGTCATTAATACTGACAACAGTAGGCCGGGTAGACACAGAATGGGGCTGTATCCTGCTCTGAGATTCGTTCAGGTAAGACACAATGCCAGTTAACTGCTGTCCTGCCCGTGCTTGCTTGTAGCTCTTCACCAAATACCTAATAAAACAGAGAACAAATGTTCTAAATATTGTACAAATCAGCCAGTTCACTGAAATTCAAGGAAATAATCTTGCTGAAGTCTGTGGTTACTTTTAATTGTATCTTTGAGCTATTCTAATCAATGTCAAAAACATCTAGAAAAACACTGCACCTATACATAATTGCACAACCAGACAAATTAACTGTAAATGTGACTAATAAATCAAATACTTTCTGAAAAAAGTTGTTTTTGTTGGTAAGATAATTTTTTTTTAAGTTAGGTTAACTTTAGGTTATTCAATAACCTATGAAAAGATAATGAAAACTTCTTAGTTAAAGTTCATTTAATTTTAAGTAGTTCACAAAGAACTAAGTAGTTCTGTTGCTGGTTGAAATTAGGAGAAGGGTGAAGAAAACATGTTCCAGTTTTCTATTATTATTATCATTATCATCATCATTAATTGCAACTAAAAGTTGTTTTTAAAAATGTATTCTATTTAAAAAGATCAAAATCTAAAACAATTACAAGCAAAGAAATGTTTTACCTAGCTGTCTGTAGCATCATAACCGTATTCTCTCCCTCATAAGTGCAGGTTGGCGTAAAAGTGACATAGATGTCAGGTAAACTGCTGCAGCGGGAGTAACCATGACCACCACATGACATACGACATACCTCAATGCCAGTATTTGCTGCCCAGGTGGTAAAAGCTTTCAGACCAGCTGACAAGGCATGCAGCTATTAAAAGAATAAAAAGGAATTTAAAACCAAAACACTGTAATTGAGTTAAAAAGTTGTTGTATGTAAGAATGTATACAGAATACAGAAAAAACAAAACATGTTGACAACATATTTCAGCATACCTCTGGAAGCTCACTAAAGTCACCCAGATTGATGTCTCCTGAGATGCGATGGTATGTTTTACTCATGTACTGCCCCACAAAGTGGAAGGCATATGCAGTAGCCAGAAGAGGAAATAGTTTATACTGCTGGGTTTGATAGTCCAAGATCTGTGGCTCAGGTTCACTAAAAAAAGATGAAGAGGAAACAAAATAACAAATTACTTTTACTTTATATTTGAGTGAAAGGGTTAAATAAAGATCCAAATCTGTACATTTGAGAGAGCAAGAAGGAAAGACATGAGAGAGAGAGAAAAGAGAGTCCTACCCTGGGCGTAGTTCAGACTGGTGTCGGACTGCACTGTAACGAATGGCAATAGTGCAGGATTTGGAGAGAGCTCGTGCTGACTCTCCCACTATCATGGAGCGAATAAACACCATGGTGCCATATGTGAGCTTATCACTAGGAGGCTTCACATATGTGCCATCCGGCTCAACCTACACAAGCACACATACCACATAAAGTAATTACCCACATCACATATACACATACCACATTAAGCCATTTTATTTGCAATTGTTCCAGTGGACACAGATTACAGGCTTCTTAATTGACAGTGTTACCATGAATTATGTAGACATTTTGATTTGATATTAGTGATATATAAAAAAGCAGATTTATTCTTCTTTGTTAATATTTATGACAGTAACATTTTTCATTGTTAATAACCTAAATCATAGTACATTAATGTTAACAAGCAGAACTTTCCATTTGAATAATGCATTATTAAATGTTGAACTATGATTAATAAACGGTGCACATGTATTGTTAATTATTAAGCTACCATTAACTAATGAATCCTTACTGTAAAGTGTGACCTCTTTTTTATTCATAAGTTGTTTTGCATAAAAGTATCTGCTTAATAAATAAATGCAATGTAAATGCTTAATACCATGTCATAAAATTGATTTCTAAATTCTGAAATTCTACTTGTTTTTCATTGTTTTTCATTTTGGTTTTTTAAGAGTGGGGCTGATTAAAGTTGATCCTGGATTTTGAAAGACAAAAACAAATAGAATTATTTCAAATATTTTTGCAGATTGCTACAGGCAAGATCTGCTCACCTTGGCATACTTCATAAGCATATTCTCTCGTGGAATTCTAACATTTTCCAGTTTCAAATAGCCATTATCCACCTCATCAAAACCAAATTTGGGCCCAATATCACCAACCACCACACCTGTTCAAATACAACATATCTGAAGAAACAACTGTTGAGAAATACATTCTGTACACACATTAATAACATTAAAAAATCATATTATAAATAACTGCATTAATTTAGTCAAACTAAAAGAATTTAATTTACAGATGGGGCCATTAAAAATGCAGGGTTTTTTTTTACCGCAGCTCACCTCATTTCGTTTTGCGGCTAGCCACGGCATGCTGTCAAACTCTCATGCTGAGACCAGTGATTCCTGATTAGGCAATGACACCCCAGACCTGGGAATTTCTCCAGTATATGGATGGATGCAAGTTTTTACATGTGAAGTTTTTGAGCAACAGTTTTTTCTTACTATTTGTAACTTACATTTTTTGCCATATTTATTGTTTGTTGCAGGACTTTGTCTGGCCTAATTTTTATGGCACAATGTTTGGACTCAATCTTATGTAGCAATAATCCATTTTTGAGATATATATATATATCTCTTGCTTTCACAAAAAATTTTTATTTAGCTTTTATTTATATCCATTATTAATAGCCTATTTAAGTTTTAAGGTAGGCTATAGCCTATTTTTTCAGTGCACGATTGACTGCTTCTTCAAATACACAGAATATACTTATTTGTCTAATTTGTGTTTAATTTGATGGAATAAACATGGACATGGCCATTTTTCAGAAAATAGCTTATTTATTTAATTTTAAAATATGGTATATTTATTTAGCCTATATAGGCTATTAAATTATATTTTATTTATTTAAACTATATTAAATTAAAACCTGTATTTTACCATTAGTTTTGGCTTTAACAGTTTACTGATAACTAGCCTAATCAAAGAACATTTAACCGAGCTCTGTGAAAAGTTTTTTAAGTAGGCCTACAGTCAAAAATGTAATATTGGAGCCATGGCTGTGGCGAGTCAGCAATACTGTGACTCTTATCAGAAAACAATAAACACAATTATCCCAGGCGCAGCATTGTATTAGATTTTAGCAAATATGAACAAAACATGGAGAAAACACCTCCACTTTCCACAGAGAAACAGCCACCCACGGCATCGAATCTTCCGCCTTCAGAATTGGCCACTACTGAAAATGAAGCTCAACTGCCCCCTACTGGTAATGTATTTCCTGAGTAAGAGAATTTCCTTGAGTGCTGCGGCTAACCGCGGTTAGTCATGGCATTCTGTTCCCTGAGACGCGCTTTTCTAAAGGCCCCATCTGTACATTATATAAACATTGCCATGGCAGCCAGCATGACTATTTATGTATAAATTTTAATACAAAATACTGCAGAAAAGAACTTTATTGTTGGGTGTAAAATTATATTTTTTGGGGGGGGGGGGGGGGAAACTGTCATGTTTACTGTATATTTAGAAATATGACTAGAAAGAGCTAAGGGTGTGATCTTTGCTCTTAAGTACAATGTACCACATAATTGTGATAAGGTTAAACAATTGTTCCATAAACTAGTGACTGTGTACCATCAAAGCAGTATTATTACTATTTTATTACCTTAAATCGAAAACAAGCTAAACTTAAAGACATGCACAAGTCTGTACCTCTATATCATATCTCTTTAACATATGTCTTCACACAATTAGGGACTTGTATCAGCTCTCAAGTTCTTTACCTGGAAGTGGCATGTGTGTCTTCATACAGCGAATGGGTGTGATGAAAGCATGCAGGCCATGACACTTGCCCTGCGTGTACAGCTGAGCCAGGACTATAGCATGGTTTGAGGTTTTACCCACTTCAAAAAAAAAAAAAAAGGGAGTAAATAATTCATAAATTAAAAATAAAAACCTTTATCAAGGCTTACTCACATCCACCTGGCCACCATTTAATTGAGGAGATTGTTGGACTATTCAAAACAAACTCTTGGGTGGAAGGGTCGTATGTAGCAGTGGTTTCAAGAGCACGGATGTGTGTACCTAGAAGGATATAACATCAAATCACATAGACAACTGGTACTACAAATATAATTACAAATACATAAGTAAATAAAGAACATTTGTGAATTTTTAATTGAGTTGTGATGTCAAATACTACCCTATTACTTACATATCTGAGACTGAGCAAACTTATAAACCAACACAAATCCCCTTAGTGGTTCAGTACATTACAAAATTCATAATGTTTCAATGCAAACAGTATAATTAAGGTAACCCTTAAAGGTGTTTGACAGCAAACGGATGGTAACCAATACTCTATCATTCTGTCTCTCTCTCTCTTTAAACTACAGGTGAACATTTTTTAAACTTTAATGGTTTTATAAAAAAAAAAAAAAATACTGTCCCAATGTTCTTTAAACAAAATGTTTATTCTGAAGCATAAATAAAAATACAAAAACAGTTGCCTATCCATTGTGGATTTCACAGCCTGTACACATCAGTCTGTGGAATGGATATTAAATCAAATGCAAAAAAATATTGCTAAAACTGTTGCAATAGTCCCACAATGTGTTGCACTTGTAGGCTGCTTAGCTTTTAAAATTCTGCCCAATGAACAACACTCTCTTCCACCTTCAACGGAGCAAGAATTGAGCTCTCTGGCTGCCACAGCACAATGCATTATATGAAATAACTTTATTAGACTTTTTATAATTTCTTGCCATTATGATAGCTATATACTGCTTCATGGAGTACACCATGGTCCAAATAACACAGTAAAGGAAAATTATGCAACACTCCAGTTTTAATTTCTACAAAGATCGCCCAAAAGCATATAAGACCACATGGAACCCAGTGTCTGTCTACAGTAGTATAATAAAATGTGTGTGCAGAAAGGTTGCCAGATTTGTTACCGTGCCCCATCTCAGTCTGTGCGTAGGTGCCAATAATCTCCAAGTTCCATGCTGGCATGAAGAAAGTTTCAAGTTGTGCAGGTGAAGACTGGTTCAATAGTGTCGGCAGGAACATCCCCAAGTGTAGGTCAAGGGGCTCTGGACGCCCTCGGTGCACACAGCTTTAATAGGGCAGGAATCAAAGTGAGCGGAGTATTTTTTTTTTAAAAGTAATTAAAAATAGAGAGGGGAGCAGAAAAAAAGAGATATCAAAGGAACAAATTAGTGAGTGTTAAATACGAGTAGACAGAATGAGTTGATAAAGATTGTGAGTATGTATTAATACAATTTATATGGACAGGATTAAATTTGAGGGACAGAGAATGACAAAAGGACATGCATATGCTGACTAAATTAGACATTTAAATAATTTATGATAATTTACTAGTGTGAGGCTGCACGGTGGCGCAGTGGGTAGCATGTTTGCCTCACAGCAAGAAGGTCGCTGGTTCGAGCCTCGGCTGGGTCAGTTGGCGTTTCTGTGTGGAGTTTGCATGTTCTCCCCGTGTTTGCGTGGGTTTCCTCCGGGTGCTCCGGTTTCCCCCACAAGTCCAAAGACATGCGCTATAGGTGAATTGGGTAGGCCAAATTGTCCGTAGTGCATGTTTGTGAATAAGTGTATATGGATGTTTCCCAGTAATGGGTTGCAGCTGGAAGGGCATGCGCTGCGTAAAACATATGCTGGATAAGTTGGCGGTTCATTCCGCTGTGGCGACCCCAGATTAATAAAGTGAATAAGCCGAAAAGAAAATGAATGAATGAATTTACTAGTGTAAAAACTAGCTGCATAAAACGTGCCAATAGCAATATAATTAATCTCCAAGAATTTACTCACAAAGAAACATTTTCAATGAGTTTACTCATTGTATGAATATGATTTTTTTATGATTGTTTTTTAGTAGCGGCATACATTAAAAAGAGGTATCCATTCCCCAAAAAGCATTTATGTTTCAGAGTACGAGGCCAGTTATATAAGACCTACTAAGATAGTGCTGGATGTTTACGTCTTTTCATTCTTAACATTTTAAAATTCGAAATGTTCACTTGTTCAAATGTTGGGAGAGAAAGACAGATGGATTACCGGTTTGCCATATTTTTTTATTTTAACAGACACATTTGCACAATGATCCCATTATTCTCTCAGTGCCTACTGCTGCTTCTTTCCTTCAAACCCACTGTCTTACATTTCCACTTATTAAGGTTTTGAAAAAAGACATTTTTAAAATATGTAGATTCCATTTACAAAACAAACCACAATCAACGATAACTGGCAAATTACAGACTTCATGAAAAGACAAACACAAAACTGCAAGACCACACTAAGTTATCAAGATAATCAAGAAGCAGTTGTTGACCTGCAGCTATTTAATGTTTGTATGCAGATAAGGTCAGGTGGAAAATGTGGTTTTAAAGTGTTCTAATGTATACAGAATTAAATAAAGAATCAGCTTGAATGCAGAGACCCCTAAAAGCCTCACGCTAACCCTCAAACAGACCACAGCATCTTGCAAGATAGTACAATCTGAGACTATGACCATACTGAGCTGTCAACACCTACAAGGGTGACACTTAAATATACAAATGTATATTTCAAAACCAAAAAATACAATACTTTTTTTGCTTACTTCTAATATTTAAAAGTACATTTCAAATAATTGTTCAGGAGAGAAGAACTGACCGTGCCCCAGCTCTGTCTGAGCATAGGTGCCTAACATATGGAATGACTCAGCTAATGGGATCCATTTTTTGCGTTGTTCAGCAGTACACTGGCTTTTTAAGGTGGGCATGAACATGACATAATGGACACCTAGGGGCTCTTGATACACACCCCTCACAACACTGCAAAATGAAACAGACAAATGTAATAAAGATGAAGTAAAGGTACTTAAAGATATGTTGTTAGAATAATTCACATTGTATTTCAGAGGGTTTTATAAAAAGTCAATTTTTATGTTTATAGAAACCAGATTTTTTAATTATCAATTGGCTGTACTTGCTGTAGTGCTAATACTTTTCATTCTGCTAAATGTGTATTTAAAGTATACTTTTTAGGAATGTCTGAATCACCTAAATAATAATCAGTATCAATTGTTTCAGTTAATTCAATCTGAGAATAGGAGTGGAGTTAATAAACATTTTACTTCCCTTTGACACACTTTTAATCTGAGACCTTTGCCCCAACTGTCTCTGCAAACACTCTAACTTTTGCTTGCCATTCATGCAACTCACAAGCATATTTTTTACAACACTGATTTAAAACAATTCATAAAAATAAAGAATTGGGTCGTTTTGGTGATTCATTACACAGATTCTTTCAGCAGTATTGACAATATCATGAACCAGCTGGAATTAAACAAGAATTAACCAATACATGAAGTGTAATTTAATTGCAGAGATGTTGGGACAAAGGTAACAAAGACACCAAGATATTTGCTATAACAAAATCTATATATTTGCTGAAAAATGTTTTCGGTCCTCTAAACTTCTCTCAACTATCCATATTATATAACTTCTATAACTAAGTTTCTTGAATCATGACAATTACACTTACGTCTTATAGGAGTAGATCTCCTCTGGATCAGAGATACCATATTCCCTGAGCTTCAGGATCATCTGTGCACTCTTCCGCACTGCTGCATCATATCTTTCACTTCGGGAGAGAAAGTTTAGGTCTTCATGCTGGAAATCTGGATCTCCAATAACCAGAGACTCTAGAAAAGAAAGAAAACAGTAAAGATGACAAATGTCTTTTTTACTTTTTATCTTGACGTCTTCAATCTTGTGCAGAAATGGCCTGACCAATTTAATCATAATATATATATATATATATATATATATATATATATATATTCCTGAACTTAGATCAAGTCAATAAGTTAACCCATGCACACAAATGACCGAAGTATACGTTTACAATCAAATAGGTTGCATCTGACCTATTTCTCTCCTCCTGTTTGTCTTTTCCGCTCCACCGTCCAGCACGTTTGTAAGAATCTCTAGGTTAAAAGACGCATTTTCACGTTCACGGCTAATATCAGGATTCATGACTATTCCGTTGGACTTTCTTTCGACCGACGTGCGTTCTGCTTTGTGTAATTCCTTCTTTTTTGTTATATAACGTTTCAACTCTGGCTTAGTTGGGTTTGTTATTTCCTCGAAGGGTGGCGAAGTTTGACGTCAATTGTGTATTGACCAATAGGAGCGCTTATAACTCAATAGGCGTGGCCTCAGTGCGCTTAACCGCTGTTCGAACAGTAGGCTCGTTTGAGATTACTAAATATGCGAACCTATAGATAAGGGTATGCAGAATGCAGTCAGTATCATACAAGATTTGGCAGACGAGTAGGGATTTTGCTTTTCTATAGCTAATACTCATGTAACACAATTGTAACACATATTACTTGTCATTCATGAAACATGACAATAATCCTTGATCTATTGTAAGTTTTTAGTTGTAGGATCATACAAAATCATATTCTCCTCCCTCAGATCCTGTGAAGTGATATGCTAGTACAGACACAGAAACAGATGCAGCAGTGGAGGAACACAGCAAGCACATAAATCCATAATTCTTTTTTTATTATTAGGTGTGTTTGTTTAACAGTGAAGTACATCTGTTACTATGTTAAAACAACTAATATGCAAAATAAATAATTTGGTAAATTGTAACACTATTGCATAATTCCTCAAATAATGCATTAATTATGAGGTACATGTGATTACAACCTTATAAGACTTTCAGGTATAACCAAAATCGGATTTTTTAAGAACCTGATTGCATTTCACAGCTTTAAACAATAAGTTTGATTATTTTATATGTATAATTAGGCTATTCAAATATGGAGCTTATAATGTGCCAAAACAATCTGAATTTGAATTGTGTTAATTTGAATATTAAAGATTGTAATTTAATAAAACTGAATATTATATGCCATTAAAAAATATTTTGAATTTGAATTTCTTAACTTGAATTTGAATTTCTTAACTTGAATACTGAACATCTTAAATTTAAGACAACTGATTTTTTTTTAAGTCAGATTTTTATAGACGTTTTTTCAAACTTCAGATTTTTTTGGTTCTGAATTCATAGATTGCAGATATTGGGTTTGTAAAAATACAGTTTCAAGTTTTCAGGATGAAGAAATTCGGAGCATCAAATTTTAATTTAATTAGGAAATGCGTCGAGTTAAATAGTATTTTCCTCTTTTGAACGTGGTGTTTACGTAACGTTATCGCTCCAACATGCTGTTTAAATTAACATTAGCATTAAAGTTATTGCAAATTTTCAATGATCACACAATACGGTTTATTTATTATAGACAAAGATAAATTTGTGAAAAGCGTTTAAAAGACTGTGAAGGTCATCGTTTTAAAGCCGCGATTCATCAGCTGATCGCTCTTTTGTCAGCTTATAGACAAACCAGCTGATTGACATGACTTTGAAGCACTCCAGTGTCCCTGTATCTGTGGTTACACTCAGTAAGCAGCGGTGAGTTTGGTGAACTGATGACTAGGGGTGTGAACCTACACTGGTCTCACGGTTCGGTTACAATTATCATGCCATCGATTCGGTTCAATTCGGTATCTCGGTGCATCACGGTGCATTGATAATGCTTTCCATACACAATTAGATTTTTTTCTTCACAACACAAGAATTTTTATTTTTTTTATTAAAATCTATAAATATATTTATATATTCTTTGTAATACAAATTTGTCCTTTAATAAAAGCAATAAGATATATGAACTGTAGCTTTAATTTTACCTGCTCAAAGAAAACACTCTTTTTGAATGTTTTAAACAAAACTCAATTACATGCACAGAAGACAACATGAGCATTTATAGCAAATAAACTAATGTAAATATGATCCCGCTTGCTTTTTGAGCGTTGTCTAGCGAGTTCTTACATCCCTATGATTGGTCATTGTCTTCACCCGCTCAACAGAAAGGGCTGCGATTGGCTCTAAAACTGTCAGCGCTGTTCACCGATGAGTGAGCTGGGAAGAACAGTCGCGGTTACACTCTATATGCGCATACTAATGCACGGTTATTATGACAGCTAATCCGTAATAGACGCGGTGGAGAAAACTTGCACTACAGACACGCTCGTGTCTGGATCCACAAGTATAGCTTCAACAGCCGAGAGGAGAGGAAAAGTGACCTCACGAACACGCCAGCAGGTCAAATGTCCAAAGTGAGGGAGAGGCAGAGATGGAGTTTTAGAGCTTTCCTTATTTTCCCTAACAGTGAAATAGCGGCTTGTGTGCTGTACCTTCTTCAGTTTCTCACAAGCAGTGAATTGTGCACATTTATCTGCTTTTTAAATAGTTGGAGCGTTTTATTTACTCTCCCTCGCCTCCTTTGCCATAGTATTCTATTGCGACATAGCGCACAGGAGATAAATGACGTCAGTGCGTAATAAACGGTTAGGAGTTACTACTGAACCGATATCAAATTGTCTGCGTCTACATCGCTGTGCGATTTTATTTTTATTTTTTTTTAATTGCATAACGAACAATAGCATACAAAAAATGGAACGTCTACATCGCAAAGATATTTGCGTTCTCTCGCAAAACGTTTGCGTTCTCTCGCAATATCTGTGACAAACCTTCCCTTCAGTAGATGGCGGTAATGCACCTTTAAAGAGTTACGACACCCCCCTGTTTTCAGAGAAGAAGACAAACAATTCCTGTTTAACTTTAACGACAGTTTGGGTCGGATCTCATCGTGAAGTTGCAATGGAGCAGTTTATAGAGTTTTATTTTGATCTTGGACTCAGATATAAC
>CAIGQV010000919.1:646966-667495 GCA_903798115.1 Danio jaintianensis
CCCTTAAACTGTATTCTAAAATGTGCAGCTCTACTGTACATATTGATACATGATACGCTCATGGATACAGCCTTTTTAAAGTAAAAAAAAAAAAATTCATTTCACACATTTACCTAAATCTTTATAGAGAAAATAAATAGATAAATCTCGTTGGCTCATTGGAAAGCAGAGAATATGTGCTTTCAGGTGATATGAGCTGATATTGATTGTAGCTTAAAAATTCCCTTATTATGAGGAATTCAGGCATGCAGATTTGTAAAAATTTACAAATTGTGGGCTTTTCTCACCCCTTTCTGCTTCTCTGGAGGCCTGGTCAACCCATGGGTTACCTAGAGGGCGCGAAGTGGTGAGAAGACCAACACGCGGTAGCAAAACCGGACAGTCGCGTGTCTGAGGAATTCAGGCTCACAGACTTATAAAAATGTACAAATTATGCACATTTCTCACCTCTTTCTTCTGCTCAGTGAAGACTGTGGACAGAGGTGGCAAAACCGGTCAGGAACAGGTTCGCGCGTATGAAAAAATATAAAAATGTCACATATTCCTCACCAGATCGTACTACCAGCCAGGTTAACCGATGGGCTGACGAGGACATAAGGGATCAGTGACAGGGACCAACACGGCCGAACGTGGCACACCACCATGCGCCTCAGAGTGTAAGGCAATCATATCTGTGACATTTTTCAAATTCCACGCATTCCTTACTCTCACCTGTGGGCCAGGTGACCCATGGGCCACCCAAGACAGAGAAAAGGTGAAGAGGGCGCTGAACGCAAGGAAAGCTGCATGAAACAAAGCCTCAAAGCTTTTCCCATGACATACCACCCACCTCCATGTGCAAAAGTCAAAATTGTGTAAAAGCGCAATTTCACACCAAACATGGCATGAGCACGCACCTAAGGTGTCAGTGAAACGAAACAGAGTGCAAAGACACGTCTGCAATGGTGGGGCTTTCCACTGGGCTGTCAGAGAAAGTGCTGGGTGACCCATGGGTCGACAAAACGTCAAAAATGACAAAAATGTCAAAAAAGTCACACAGCGCCAAGCCTTACGGTGAGAAGAGCGGAAAATCCACCACCGGGGCCCCCAGGGGCCGAGTAACCTATGGGTGAATGACCGTTAACCCATGGGCAAACAGAGTCACCGATGGGCGACAGAGCCAGGCTCACCTTCTCAACCTGCTTGCTCAGGTTTTGTCAGCTGGGCTTTCCTCGAGTCCAGCTTGGCCAGGAATCAGTGACCCGTTCTGGGGTACGTCCCAGCTCTTAAGGCCCCCCTTCCGGAGCGTTTCTCCGTGCCCGAACGGAACCTAACTCTGGCCGGAAAATCATCACCTTCTCTGGGGCAAGCACGAGCCCTGTAGGGATCCCTGGACGAACACCTTTTCTCCAGCAGTGCCCGGGCACCCCAATCTTCCGCCCAGCAACACAGTCAACCACACGCACCAGTACGTGCCGTTGGTGCCCTAAAGGGCCTTTGGTCTGGTTAGCTCTGGTGCAACAACCGTTCATAGTTCTACCACTTGTAGCGCTCAAGTCTGGAATTAGCTCTGGTGCACCAACCACTCGTAGTTCTACCACTCACAGAGTTTAAGTTTCAAGATAGCTCTTGGACAACCGTGCCTCACGTTTGAGCCATAAGGTATTTCGAGACCACCTGGTGCTTCCCCCTGCCCTCTCTCAAGAGTCGGCCGACTTTGACACTTGAGATAAGGTGACCAAAACCACTTTTTTACCCTGTTTCTATATCCCAGATGGCACATCAGAGAAAACCCTGTTGATTGCGGATGAAAGTGAGGACCGGGGGGGTGTCGGGGGGTGATACCTACTCCAGCCGTGTTTCACTTTCCTTGGGAGATCAGCACAGTGAAAGATCATCAATTCGAACATTTGGCAGGTCGGTCCATTTTGGTTTTCAAAGTTGTTGTAGGTACAATTTAATCACACTCACTTTATACCTTTAATTCAACAGTCCAATCTACTTCGAGAAGCACTGCGTAATTATTATTGTGTAAAAATAGATCTTACATTCAGGTACATTTCTAAAATATGTAAAACTGATAACATGATGTTTTGCTGTTTAAAAAATATGTTCGTAAGGCAATTTTGGGGAAATAAAATTAAATGACATTGATTTATGTTAAAGCCACTTAAAAATGCAAGACTTTTATCATTGACATAATTATACATTAGTATTGTGACATCAACTGATATTACAAATTTGTTGTCATTTTTTTTTTTTTAGTTAACCAAAAATTTAAATTCAGTCATCGTTTTCTCATGCTTGACTTCCATAATAGGTAAAACAAATAATAATAATAATAATAATAAATTTTATAAAAGTAAAAAAAAAACAAATTTTAAGCATAATAATACTGAAGTCAAGAAGAAACCGTGGAACATATAATGAAATGTCCAAGATATAATAGCGAAAGAAGAATATTAATTATCAATTTAAATTAAGATAAAGTTTGACTTGGCAGTTCATTCCGCTGTGGCGACCCCAGATTAATAAAGGGACTAAGCTGAAAAAAAAAATGAATGAATGAATGAAGTTTTACTTAATAAATAGGCCTAAAGGAACTCAAATAAAGAATGTCTTTTATTAACATACTTTATTTGAAAAATGAATTTAGATAAAATAATATAAAATAATTGAATTGATGTTACAAAGAATTAATGGGGTATAGCACAGCTAGTGTTTTTTCAGCCAATGATAAACTATAGGTGAAAGCTTAATGTGACTATTTTCAATTTTATAAGGTTCCTTTTACAGCATCAATGTAAATACAATACATTCAGTTAAATAGACTTAAGCATTCATTTAGTTGTTCAAGCGTAAAAAGATAAAAGACCATGTAACCGCTAGCGCCGTCAGGATTAGCAGGGGAGCGCAGAAAGTCCATTGAAAATACTGGGGGAAAATAAACTGTCATATTTTAAAGACATGGCAGGGAAAAATGGAATTTAATGTATTGCTTCTTGTCCGGTCTGAGACCCACTTTATATCATATATCAATCAGGCAGTGAAGATCACTGATTTTTAAAGAAACCTTAAACGTGGCAATTTTATAATGGAAAGACAGTTCACCGGAGGTGCTGAGGCTGGCTGGCTGAAATGAAAAGTCCGTATGCATGCATATACCCCATTCAAATGATTTTTGCGATCTTTGCCCACACTCCTAACCAGCAGGTTGTGGTAATGCACCTTGAAGCTTTATGCCAACCGCCGTTAAAATATACAAGAATAAAAACTGCTATTTTACTCCAATCCAGTAGGTGTCGGAATAAGCACCTTTAAGTTGGTTTGCCAACCGCCAGAAGAAGATCTGCTTTTCTTTTGATTTTACAAGCTTCAAGATAAAATGTTACCTCCTCCGGCCGTGTTTCACTTTCCTTGGGAGATCAGCACAGTGAAAGATGGAGCATCAGTTCGAACATTTGGCAGGTCGGTCCATTTTGGTTTTCAAAGTTGTTGTAGGGACAATTTAATCGCACTCACTTTATACCTTTATTTCAACAGTCTAATCTACTTCGAGAAGCACTGCGTAATTATTGTGTAAGAATAGATCTTACATTCAGGTACATTTCTAAAAAATGTAAAACATGTGAAACATGATGTTTTGCTGTTTAAAAAATATGTTCGTAAGGCAATTTTGGGGAAATAAAATTGAATGACATTGATTTGTGTTAAAGCCACTTAAAAATGCAAGACTTTTATCATTGACATAATTATACATTAGTATGGTGACATCAATTGATATTACAAATTTGTTGTCATTTTTTTTAGTTAACCAAAAATGTAAATTGTCATCATTTTCTCATGCTTGACTTCCATAATAGGAAAAACAAATAATACGAAAGTCAATGCTGACAGCTTTCCCACTTTCTTCAAAATATCTTTTGTGTTTAACAGAACACATCTCAGCATTTGGACTATTATTTGGACCCAATAGTGAAATAAAACTAGCCTTTGATTTCAACAATATAACTGCCTTTTGGAAAACACAGTACTGTGAAAATAAACACTAAATAAACAAGGTCCACTTCCCTGGAATTTAATGTTAGCTAGATATAAAACCTTTTGGAACAAAACGAGGAGTTCAACGCTGGATTTAATCACTTGCTTTTCTGACATCCATTACTGACACGCTGCAAGCAGAGAGAAGGTTTATCTATTTTGTACATTACTCCAGCAGAAAATGACTCCTCTTCTCATTAATTTAAATTCATTCAAGTTTATTTGTTTCATTGTTCCAAAGCAGCTTTACAAATGGTGCACATTATTACATTATAGTAAAAATCAGCAAGCTAAACGTGTTTAAAAGGTGTAATAGGTTAAAGGTGCAATAGGTAATTGTCTTCAAAAACATTTTTTGTTGTGCTGGTTGAAGTCTCTTAACATTCCGATTAATTAAAGTAAATGACCTAATGTATTTATACGTATTTTTTATAATCTGGCTAAGGCATAGGACTAAAAAAATGTTTGTCCAGTCAAAATATTCGGGCTGAAAATTACGATCTTCAGCAGCCCAAACTGTTTGTTAACAAATGTAGATTTTGTATATTTGCATACCCTGTTCACACATAGATACGTCATTTGCGCATTCACATGCAGCATGCTGACCTGCTGCTGTTGACAGAGAGAGTGACAGGCAAACTCAGCATCAACCTGACCTTCTTTCTGAAAGACCAACATAACCTTGTATCCATGAAAAGAAAGATTGTTTTTGAAAGGGCTTCTGTCAAAAATGCTGAATCAAAATTTGACTAAATCCTGAATCAATAACGGAATTGCTTTTGCACACTTGAGGGAAATATGCAATTCAAAACCACGGTCTGAAGGATAACATCATGTTTGCAGTATTTCTTTTAGACAGGTATGTTTTAAAACTATTTTAGTCATGCAAAGCTTATGTAGATTGTGTTCTTTTATGAATGGGCTATATGCATGGAAGTGTTTTTCAGCCACTGAAAATGTCCGGCGAAAGATTTATGTGACAATTTTCAATTTCATGAGGTACCTTTTACAGCATTGATAGTGTAATTTAATCAAAATATAGTCAGGTCAATAGACCTAAGCATTCATTTAGTTGTTTAGGTGTAAAACAAGATGAAAGGCCGTTTAAACAAGCACTGTGACTAACATAGTCAAAAAGAAAAGGGAGAGCTGTACAAGAATTGGAGAATGGCGGACTTTGTGTTTTATCAGTTGAGTTCGTTGCCATTCAGACACATCGCCTATATCCGTGGTGCTGTGTTCGCACATATGTAAAATCTTACAGATTACCGGCAGGGCTAATGGTTGAAATAGAGAGACCTGCTGCACTGCTATCCACTGTCTGCATTCAGATTCGGGGATTCAGCAGGAGAGAAGTCCTCCTCGTTCATAGTGTTTATATAAACATAATTATTTTATAATGATTAAATGGCATTAAATTACATACTGTTTATTTCTTAGCATTTTAACTTTGTAAACTATAAAATCATGCATCTCCTCACGTTTTGTGTCTGCTTTTTTTTTGTCTGATTTTGTGAGCCAACTGACAGTTGTTCACCCCCCTCTTTTTCCCCTGCTCTGTCAGCCACGCCCGCTCCTCCCTTCTGCTTGCAGCGCTCCACGCCCATCTTGTAAACTTTTTTGAAAAAATGAGGTAGACTTGAACTTAAACAACCAACTTTACTCCAATGTCAGCTTTGGGGAAACTGGCAGTAATAAGTATAATTCCTACACCCTGCCGGCCTATGTCAAGCACTACACTTACGTTGGACAAAGTGTGTGTATTGTGCTGGATGTCTTCATTTAATAAATTAATTAAATAAAGTACCAGTATCCTCTCTACACTATATTTCTTAGTAAGAGCTTTGTTCAGGACTGTCATTTGTAATGTCTTTCAAGGAATAGTTAGATTCATACCTTACCACAAGGTCTCTTTATGGATTCTGCAAATGAAGCAAATGTCCACTCCAGGAAGAAGATTAATAAAAGTACTCTTTTATTAATAAAATAAATCCAGTGAAAAAGATGAATAAAACAAATAGAAGACCAAAACAAAACCCTTTACCATATCCCCTGTTGAGAATAATGGGCCCCTTTTTAAAAATACCGGTAAATTCATTCCGGCAATTTTCCGGAAAGAGAAGTTGTAACATTACCGGTAATTTCCCGGAATGCTGCTCTGTGTGAATGCAGAAGGAACATTGCCGGAAAGGGCATATACAAGTCCTAGAACGCGCTGACGTGAGATGTCTACTTCGGTCAATCAGAGCATTCTGACACTGATGACACATTCACAAACAGTTGACTCATTCACAAACAGCTGAGCGGACAAAGAGATTTGTCATCATATAAGAGGAACCTTTAGTGATTCGTCTTCATTAACAAGGCATCCACAGAACTAAGAGTCAGCTGATTAGAAAATTAAAAACACTAAAATTTCACTAAAATTTCTGAAAGTAAACGATCATCATAAATAGGGATGCAACGATTAACCGGTTTCACTATTAACCACGCTTTAATTCGTCACGGTTAATTAATCGTAAAGGCTTCTCAACACTGTGCACGGAACAAACTGCTGCAATTAAAGTTATGCCAGCTGTGCTCTAGTTTAAATTTCTGAGCTTGTACGCCGAGACTAATAACCACGCACACTGGATTAACTATGACTGCTATTAACTAAGGCAAGTTCGCGCAAGTTCATTATTTCCAATGGAGGGACACGCACACGACGCAACACGCTCACACTTTCCAGGCGCACCTAGTTGAAATGAGCTTCTGTGACCGCGGGAAATGCAAACGGCTGAAGTACGAAAGACGAAATGAAAAGTACACAGGTTTGCAAACCCACCTAAAGTTACTAATAATGGCACAGATGAGAGCGATCATGAGGTGAATGTTGATCCGCCAGCCGAGATTAATCGAGTGTTTTCGGAGAGAGTGCTTAAAGACTCAGAGTGGATCAGCTGTTTAATGGCCCAATCTCGATGCGTTGCATTCACTGTGTGTTCAGCGCAAATGGCCGCTAAATGTAAAATCTAGCACTGTATACATCATCGCCAAAGAAGCTTGCCTTTACTAAGTTTAAACTGAAACTGCGGCTCATGACAAAGAATGGTATTGCGCAGGTGGTCATTTCGAGAATCCTGCTCTACCTGCTCATATATTGGGCCGGCTGACTTGCCTGCTTTTTTCCACAAACACAGAAAAATGTAAATCTGCGCATAACAAGACTGAGTATTAAAATGACACAAACTGAAACCAAATGTAGAAGTGAGACTTTTCTTCCTTTCTTTTGTCCGTTCTTTCTTTTATTCTTCTATTTAGTTACTGATGACTGCTTTGCTGCTTTCAACATTGGATTGAATGATTTATTCTAATCTTACGTTTATGTTTTGCAGCAGAATTATTATTTGTTTATTAAATTGACATGCATATAAAAACAATAGTGCAAAAAGTATATTTCTTACTGCAATGCTTCATTTTTGTTTGATGCAAACCATAGATTTATCTTTCATAATGTAACAGTAGGACTTTTTGTAGCAGATAACTCACATTCAAGGCAGCCTGATAATGAGAAATGTAATACATTGTTAGTGTTATTGTCATCATCGTCATCATTAAATTATTAGACATTCATTTTGGAATTATTGCACATTGCCGTTATACAGGGCTTGACATTAACACCCGTCAACCCGCCAAATAAGAGATCTCCAGATGTTTTGTATGCAGCAGTTGTTGCCGCTTTTGCTTTTACCATTCTTTGAACAGATTATAACGTTAACCTTGTGCACGTGATCATCCCTCACTATCGCACACAATGTTTTTCACCTGCTTTCTTTTCCTTGCAGTTATTTTTGTTAATATGGTTTAATTATCATCCTTTACAATAACATTGCTTTAATATGAGATAACTCTCCATTTATCTATCTAAATCCTTAGTGTTGAGCTCTAAAAAGTCATGTGAAATAAAAAAAGTTAAATTAACGAGGAGGCATGTGGACATAACACAAAATGTAAAAATTAGTAATTTTTAGCATGCCAAAGTCAAATTTATGCATACAAAATATAACAAAACAACAAAATTGTGGCTAGTGGAAATGGCAAGTGGCTAGTAATGTTGGAAAACTATTAGCCACAGTGGCTGGTGATCAAAAATGTCAATGTAAAACCCTGCCGTTATATACAATTTGCAGTGGAGCTCATTCATTTTTGGTGAAAGCTCCTAAATTTTTTCTGGTGCTCCTACATTTTTGAAGTTGGGAGCACCAGTGCTACCAAATAAAAAAAGTTAATTTCATGCCCTGCATTAGACAAATATTCTTTTTATTTATTTAAGCAAGCATGATGGCAATGTGGAAGGAGATGATGGAGTTTCAAGGGAACCTCCTAAAGGGCATTATGATGCATCCACCCCTGACAACTTCTCTTCCCTTGAATCCGCTGTACTAACATCCTCACAGCTTCTCTTTTCCAAGCCCTAGTACTAGCTACATGGTACCATATCACCCTCCAGAACAAGATGCAGATGCCTTACACCATCCTCAGTTAAAGCCTTCATTCTTGGAAGATTTGCAAGACTAAACTGAAATAAAACTGTTCACCTCCATTTAAAAAAATGCTTTAATGATACATGTTAGTAATTACATGTGTTAATATTGCTTCTGTTTCCACAAACCAATATGTATTTTGTGCACTACAGTAAGTATTTGTTCTTTCCACAAAAGTATAACTGTTTGTATTGAGTTTTGATACCATCTAAATATTATTTATGATAAACAAAATGTGCAACTATAATACATTCATAAAATGTTAAGATTTTTTTGTTTCATGCCCCGACACCAGCTAAAATAAACAGTTTAAAACCATTAATAGGAGGTTGTGTTATCAAATTCAAAATAGCTGAAATACACAAAGCGTGAACATAAACACTATATATTAGGCTGGCCCTTTAAGAGAATGCCAATAAACAAACAGACTGATAGACAAAAAAAATAAATATGTCATCCTCTACTCACCCTCGTGTTGTTCGAAACCTACTTGAAGGTCCTGGTGAACACAAAGGAAGATATTTTGAAGAATGTTGGTAATCAAACAGTTTGAAGGCAACTTCGACCTCCATTGTGTATATATGTATTTTTTTCATGCTATGGAGGTCAAATGAACCTGTTAGGTTCATGCTAGAAACATGCTAACAACATGCTAATTCATGTTGGAATCATGCTAACAACATGCTAATTCATGTTGGAATCATGCTAACAACATGCTAATCAATGTTAGAAACATGCTAATAACATGCTATTTTATGCTAGAATCATGTTAGTTACATGTTAATTTATACTAGAATCATGCTAACAACATGTTAATTTGTGTTAGAAACATGCTAGAAACATGCAAATTCATGTTGGAATCATGCTAACAACATGAAAATCCATACTAAAAACATGCAAATTCATGCTAGATTCATGCTAATAACATGCTAATTTGTCAGAATCATGTTAATTTATGCTAGAATCATGCTAATTCATGCTAGAATCATGCAAATTCATGATAGAATCATGCTATTACCAACTACAGACACAGGGATCAACTTTAAAGCTTTTTACTGGCTTGTTTCAGTCTTTAAAGTGGTTAAATTGTTGACTGCAGGGATCTTTAACATTCTTTTAGCCAACTTGATACTGTTTCAAACTAAATAAGCTACTTCCAACCGGCCACTATAAAGTTTGTCCTCAAACTTTAACATCTAGTTAAAGGTATGTTCACAAACGTTATGCAAGATGCAGCAAGCCACAACAATATCTGACATAATATTTATTTCAACATCTTTGTATTTAAGTAAAAATGTCCAGCCTCCTTTGAGTCAAACAAAGGAATTTTCAACAACCATTTGAGCTGAACTCAAACAGAAGTTGAAGTGAGACTGGTCAGGTGTTAGAATTTGGTGATTTAGGAAGCCCTTCATCAGCCGTTTTTTAAGGGGGTATGCCACATCTCCAATAAGATGGATGGGAACCCCCACTCCATCCACCACCGTAGATTTCTGTAAAACAGTTATAAAATAATATAATGATTGTTTCAAATTGAGCTTGTTTTGGAAACTTGCAAATATCCTGCATTCCAGTGTTGGGTGTAATGAGTTACAAAGTAACTTGCTACTGTAATTAAATTTCTTCTCTGCTAAAAGTCAAGTAAGGGTTTATTGTTATGTTAATTCTATGCAATTTAATTACAGATAAGTGTGGTGCGGTGGCGCAGTGGGTAGCGCTGTCGCCTCACAGCAAGAAGGTCGCTGGTTCAAACCTTGGCTGGGTCAGTTGGCATTTCTGTGTGAAGTTTGCATGTTCTCCCCGTGTTTGCGTGGGTTTCCTCCGGGTGCTCCGGTTTCCCCCACAGTCCAAAGACATACGGTATAAGTAAATTGGATAGGCTAAATTGTCCGTAGTGTATGTGTGTTAATGAGTGTGTGTGCATGTTTCCCAGTGATGGGTTGCAGCTGGAAGGGCATCGGCTGCATACAACATATGCTGGATAAGTTGGCGGTACATTCCGCTGTGGCAACCCCAGATTAATAAAGGGACTAAGCTGAAAAGAAAATGAATGAATGAAGATTTAGTACTGAAAAAATGCCTTCATGGGTTATCTTATCTAATCCAACTTATCTAATCCATTAACAAATATATGTGTGTACAAATAGTGTTCATGTAAATAAACATTAACTAATAAAGCTGTTAATGAAAAAAGGTGCATTAGAATGAGTAAGTTAACATTAACAAAGATTATGTAATGCTGAATTAGTTGTTCACCATTAGTTCATGTTAACTAATACATTATTATATGTTTAGTTAACTTTAACAAAGTAAGTAATACTTAATAATATTTTAAAAGGTGTACCCTATGAGGAAACCCATCATGAGCCTCAGCCATTTGGTATATGGGTGAGTTGGCTAGCACTCTTCATGAGTTCGACCTGGCCAACCCACATACACATCCGTAAAGCTGAATTTTTTTTTTATTATCTCAATATTAATAAAACAAAACATAAAAGCATAAATATAATTTAAAGATAAACACAACATATAAAAAATGTTCTTGTGCATACACATAATTAGCAAAGTTAGATAAAAATAACACTGTAAAAATATAGCTTATGTAGTGCACTACTAGAAAAGGTTTCTGCAATATCAGCATTTTATCTAGAAGGCTTTACTTGTGATAAGAAAAAAAAAAGATATTTTAGGAGTCAAATGTCAACTAAAACTGTATTGTTATTTATTAGGCAAATAACAAAATAAAACAACTAATAATAATTTATCAAATCGTGTTTTTATACCCAAATTTGTGCAGGAACTTTCAGTTTCTTTCAGAGGTCAGACATTAATCACACGTACATTGAATCATTAAAATATTTATTCTATTAAGGACTACAAGTAAAAGCATGTAATTGCGTGTAAATAAAATATGCAATCGTATTGCATTTTTATAAAATTAAGTTAAATACTAATGGATAACTACAATTATATTTTAGCATTAGAAACCCTATTGTGACTTATATGGATTAACCATTAAAGAAACATAAACAATAATTTTGGCCATCACCAATATTTGGGCAGCTGTGACAAAAATCAAACATCAGTATCTAATATGTTAAGAACTATAATTTGTCACGTTTTTACGTCTACTTACAGTACCAAACGTTGTGACCCATAACGGCCTGCAACACTATAGAGTGCCAACCTTTACGGTTGCAGTAGGCAGCATGATCCACATGAGGTTTGAGGATGGGTGTGTGGCATTGTGGCCATTGTGGTGAGAGGGCAGGGCCGAGAGCCGTGGGAACGGAATGAGGCCGGCGGGTAAGTGGATACACCTGTGGCGCACACCGGCCTCGAATCCCACGGAAGGAGCTCTGGACTATAAGAGGAGGAACAATGGCAGAGGAAACTGAGAGAGGCCCAGGCCTGGACAGTTCTGTTTTGTTTGTTTTGGTTTGTTTTTTCCTTTTATTAATGAATTATTTAAAAGTTCGTCGGTTCTCCGCCTCCTCCTTCCCGATGGCCAGGCGGCCATCTAACATTATTACAGTGGTGCCGAAATCCGGGAGAAGGAGGGACACGTTGTCCAGTTGCCCTCGCCGCTGAGAGGGAGGGCGAGTGTTCGGGAGTTAACCCGTTCGTCTGCCCAGAGTGCCGGGGCGGCCTAAGGCTGGCGAACGGGTTCCTCCCCCACTCGGGTTAACTCCCGAACACTCGCCCTCCCTCTCATTCCGTTCCCACGGCACGGCTCCCACATACCGTCATCAAAGTTGTTCAAAATATTCCGCCAAAACACTTTCCTGTGGATCTGCGGAAATGCCCATGTCCGTCGCACAGACCTCTTTATAGCCATATATGAAAACATAACAGTCTTTATGTACAGTAGCGCCTCTGCCTTTGGATGTAGCGATACAATTGTTTCTTCTCTAGTTTGGCAATTTAGTTTGTAGTCAGCTGTTATGATGTCTCTGGGGCATAAGAAGGTGCATTAATACAAAATTTTGAAAGAAAAATTAAGTCAACAAAAATAGTGATCGGATAAACCCCTCCATGTTTATAAATACAATTCCAGCTGTTTTACAGAATTTAACAGTATTTTGGAATGGATGTGTGAATGGTGCTTTTCCAGAAACTTTCTGGATATTTACTTGTATCACTGTATCACTTCTGAAGATAAAGTTCCCAAGCCTCTTCCAGATTTCGGTTGTAGTAATTTGTTAGGAGTGTCAATGGACTTATTCTCTTTTATTGGAAGCAGAAAACTGACCCACTTATGTCGTCTTTGACCTTTTCGAACTCTCTGTCGAAGGTGTCTCTGTCGTTTCTTATGTTTCTTCTCATGTCAAGACCTAGACCTGAGTATTGACATTATTACGTCCCAGAATTAATGACTAGCCCCATGACTAAACGCGTGTTTAACCAAAATGGTTGAATGAAAAACTTGGTCCATCCGTGCCCTGTGTAATTAATTAAGCTAATAACTGACTTGCAGCAGTTGTCAGATTTACAACATTACAAAATCACACATTGTAACAGATTACAAATACCAAAACGTCTTGTTCTGGTTTAAACAGAGTTTTATCAATTCATTCATTCATTCATTCATTTTCTTTTCGGCTTAGTCCCTTTATTAATCTGGGGTCGCCACAGCGGGATGAACCGCCAACTTATCCAGCATATGTTTTACGCAGCGGATGCCCTTCCAGCTGCAACCCATCACTGGGAAACATTCATACACACATACACTACGGACAATTTTAGCTTACCCAATTCACCTATACCGCATGTCTTTGGACTTGTGGGGGAAACCGGAGCACCCGGAGGAAACCCACGCGAACACGGGGAGAACATGCAAACTCCACACAGAAATGCCAACTGACCCAGCCGAGGCTCGAACCAGCGACCTTCTTGCTGTGAGGCGAACGTGCTACCCACTGCGCCACCGCGTCGCCCAGTTTGATCAATTCTAAATATTAATTCAAAGATTAAAAATCAAAAACCCCAATAAACCCACAGATAATCAATATGCCATCGTGCACAGTTTTTTAGGCATCCTGTCATGACAGTATACATAGAAAATAAACCTAATATTACGATCATGATTTTTCTTTTCATTCAGTTTCCGTTCTACTGGATCATAACAATAAAAATATTGATTATAATTGAAATTAGAAATGAAATTACCTGTGCATGATCTGGTCCCGACATACTGAATCAGAAAAATAGGATGCCATTCTGACCTTTGAGTTTAGCTGTTTGAGCTTTGGATAATTGCTCCATAAGTCTTGAGTGTCTCTCAAGGTGCAATGAATAGCTTCATTTATGATGTGAGCCTCCATCATTTTTTCACTAATTCCCTCCTACTTTGAGCTCAGTGGCAAAAAAAAAATTCCAGACAGCTTATAGGCAGGGCTAAGCAGACTGCATAATTTCACAAACTTTAGTGATACAGTTATAATTAATATTCCTGCAATTACACACCTTTCAATAATCAATATTAACCCTTTATCCATTCCCACCAGCCAAAAACAGCATCCTTAATTATTTCAACAGTGGTTCTTGAACCTAAACCAATGATAACACTTGCGTTCCATAGAGTCTTTTTTAGCCTGATAACCACTGGAATCTCATCCTTGACAATTTCCAACGCTGAGATTCATTTATGCAAGAAATGCCAATTAGGACCAATACTGACACCTTCTACGTAGTTATCTACAACATGGTTTATTTTACACTTAGGTTTAGAATTCTATCATGCTATCACACTGCAATGCTTTTTGACTTGATTTTCGTACTACACTACTAGTGGGAGTACAAATACAAACATTGTATGCCATGGAAGGGAACAGTTAAACACTGAGCATTTCCTTATGATTTTTTTTTTAGTTATAATTGAATATTTCTCCCATGACCAAAAAGTATTTTCTCCTTTCATAACTGTATTTCATCACCTTGTCTAGCATATGCCAGAGTATATTTGTATGTCCAATTATTAAAGATATCTGGGTCACACTCTTGCAAATCAGCACCTAATAAAGTTCCAGTGTTAGTGTATCCATCATTTTTGTACAAATTTCACTTAAAACCACTGAAACCCATATTCAACATAGCTTCACCTTTCCAGGTCTTGTGAGTGTGATTTTCATATGAAAAATCGGCTAGGTTTCTGTCAAAACTAGTCTTTTTTATTTTTTATTTGTATGGAAACCTCAGTTTATTAAATTGATGACTATATGCTCCAGTAACCTTATGACTGAAATCTAATTTTATATACAATGTATTATGCCATATTCCATGTATACTGTCTACCATGCCCATGTGAACTGTACTTGGCCTAGTCTGGTATGCTGCTTTCGATAGCATACTCCACTTATGGACATATAATGACAAGGCCATTCTATATTGCTGATCCGGAACAGATTTAATAAATTCTGCTAGTCCACTGTTATTGACCAATGCCTCTGGTATGCCGTGACAGCTATCCAACATCATTGGGTAAATACCACGATTATTGGACCAGTGTTTCTCAATAAAGCTACTTGTTGACTGGCTGCTCTCATTTAAAACCCTCGGTTCAGGAACTCCTGTCCATTCCACATACGACTTCCATTTGCTCAATATTTGTCCTTCATATTGATCCATTAAATCCTGATCATAAAGTGATTGTCCCTCTATGTAACAATACCAATATTCAACCTTAGTCAGATTTGTACAATATTTCACCATATTGTGCTGGAAGGAAGGCACCCATGAATTAATTAATTCAGCTAGAGCCAAAATATCTCAATTTCACATTTTTTTCATACAGTCTCTTTCAGTATCGCAATACTTTCCTGGAGTTAAATGCTGCTTGCATGTGACCCAATCGGCTTCTTCATAAGGAATTATGGGTTTTGACTTGTAGACACCCAATATTAGGTGATTACTTTTTAAGTCATCAGGCCAGTATGTCACATGTCCTGTACTACCCCCCATTAACAAATTAGTTAATTTGCGTTTCCTTAAGGTAGCATTACCTGTCTCAGGCAATAACCCCACCGTTTCTATTTGGCTACTGTGTAGGTAGTATCTGACCAAATGGGGTCAGTACTAATCCATTGTTTAATACTTGTCAAATTCTGCCAGCAATGACCTACTGACTTGCTTAACTCCATTCAATTCCACACGCTTAGGCTACTCTCATTAGTCCATAGTGTTTGATTCTTGTCCAGAATCTCAAGTCCAATCAGTTTAACGTGAGTGGCATTTTCAATCAGTAGCTTTTCCTATTTGAATTTCACTTTATCAACCAGACCATTATATTTAGCAGGTATAAATAACGTGCTTGCGTTTGAATGATTACACAACCGGAATCTGTCATCAATGTATTCAACATACAACCTCATTGTTGTTTCAAAATCAATACTATTATATATATTGTTATATGTTATATTTTATATATGTTATATGTTATGTTTTTTACAACTATTTCTTGATTTGAACATACCCGATTTACAATTTTTTTTTCTACATGTTTACATGCATTTCGTCTCTCTTCTGTTTTTATCTCTATTCCCCCAAGGATAACACCTGTTATGATAAATAGGAAAGAAGTGGTTAGGAATATACTCATAGCAACATCCGGGGGTGGCTCCTCTTTAATCCTCCTGCTGCGCCTCCCACTCCTCTCAGGGTCTTCCGTCTGCATGTTTTCTGCAACAGAGAACAGAGATATTCCTTCTCATATCCTAATCTGTACCTCAACAATTTTTTTAAAGATCCACTTTTTCAATTGTATCAGTTTATTTTTTGATTCCTTATTAGGTTTGAGCTTTGATTTAATTATAAAATTGTTAACCCCCTCTATGCAGTTCTCAATTCCCATGTAACTCACTGTTACATCCAATAATATGGTTAAATCCAGAATTTGTGCCCTGGATTTTTTTTCTCATCACTAAGCTCTCAGGACAAATTTGAGCTTTTCCATCTCTGAAAGTTTGTTTCACTGCATAGACAGAAATATTGGTTTCACTGAAATAGATGCATCTTTTTGCCCACATGCTTTTATACAGTATTCGAATGTCATTGTTTGCTGTAATTATAATAACATCAGATAATTCACATCTACACCATTCACCTTGATCCAGAAACCACACAAAGCCATTCCCTGTGCTTGATTTATAGCTATCAACCTTTTGCAACTGTGATTTGACTGCTGCCTCCCATCCACTTAAGTGAGTGAGATAAATCAAGTCATTTAGGAAACTTTCGTTCCTGGCCAAAGACTCCTTCCCCCCTGGTATTCCACCAGCACACAAGGACAGATCATTGAGTCTTTGTTCCAACAGTTTCGATTCTGCATTTGTCATGTCAATTATTCTATTTTCAATGAGGGCCCTCTTGGATTAAGAGTCTTCCAAATCTGTTTCTGACTATTTAATTTTAGGCGGTTATGACTGGATAAACTCTTACATCTTTCAAACAATGTAAATTCTTTCCCATAAAACAAGCACCGACACTCCCTTCCAAGATTGACGAATCGGTGTCTACAACTTCTGCACATGCATCCATCCTGTTAGATCTCATATTGTACTACTAAGACCCTTTGGTGAGCCTCTCTGCATTGACCACAGATTATGATGTCATGTATTGTACATGCATCAGTGTCACCAAGTTCATCCCACCACGGAATATGGGGTCTTAATCCATGCTGAATCAGCAGCTCTGCTTTATTTGGCCTATTTCCCAAAAGGCCTTCAGCCAGCTTTATCGCTACATTAGGTGTATAATATATTGCGCAATCGTTGATTCTGTATCTGGTTGCTGGCTACCCTGTATTGCAGCAGACCATCTTTCCAGTGCCCTATCATACTTCGGTTTAAGCCATTTCTCAATAGTTAAGTGTCCAGATAAACCCTTAACAATGCTTATAAACCCTTTTGATTGTTAAGGTCTCCACTAGGTTTGTTTTCAAAGGTCAGAATTTTTTTCTGCCATTTTTATTTTATCTCTGAGACTCCAGACACCGTTCGCTTCTAGTTGAACTGTAGTTTTAAATGCACAGATATGACTTTATCCTCTGAGCCCAAATTTTGATTAAACCTACATCCCTTTACTTTCCCTTGTGTATATATGTATGTGTGTATATATGTGTATGTGTGTGTGCGTGTGTGTGTGTGTGTGTGTAGGAGCCATATTTAATAATTGACTGTTTAATCGATTTTCCCAGTGATGGGTTGCGGCTGGAAGGGCATCCGCTGCATAAAACATATGCTGGATAAGTTGGCGGTTCATTCCGCTGTGGCGACCCCAGATTAATAAAGGGACTAAGCCGAAAAGAAAATGAATTAATGAATGTTTAATCGATTTATTTTCATTTCAGAAATGATTTTAATATTTACGATAAATTTTTTGTTTGATCATTGGGCTATCCGATCATGTGAATGAGTGGCTCCTCCTCCTTTACGTGACGCTACAGCGTGTAAGTGCATATGAGAATGGGCTGGCATCGTTTACGAGAGGTAGGGAGAGCAACAGTTTTTTTTCAATCACATTGTACCTTTATGGTTTATTTTTACCACCTTGAAAGTTATGTTTGTTGTATTGGAAAGTAAACCGAAGATGGCGATTAATAAACCCAGTAGTTCTTTGATTTAACCGCATCTCCATGCGTGTTTAATGTTCATGTGATCTGAAGACTCCCCCGCTAATCAAGAGGCTAATATGAAAGCTTTAGCCGCTACACTTTATTGAACAAACTTGCACAAAGGATCGAGAGACACAGCGGACTGCTCGATAGGTAGTAGTAGGACGCGATTTGTTGATTCATCGTATCAGATGTGAGTACTTGAAATGCAATATAAACGACACAACTGATACACAAATTCAAATTTGGATAAATAATTTAATAACGTCACGCGAACAGTAAGGCAAAAATATTTGCAAAAGTCAATGACTTGTGTTTAAATGCTGTGAGAAGCAACAAGTTGATTACTGCCTGCACAACATGGCTGAAGATGAAAACATACAGTCGTGGCCAAGTTTTGAGAATGACACAAATATTAGTTTTCACAAAGTTTGCTGCTAAACTGCTTTTAGATCTTTGTTTCAGTTGTTTCTGTGATGTACTGAAATATAATTACAAGCACTTCATACGTTTCATCATAAATTGGTACTTCTCTTTTTGGCAACAGGGAAATATTTTGCTGCATATCATAAGATTAGTCATTTCCTTTTGCTTTTGAACCATCAGGCTTAAGTCCTTGTGTGAGTGATTATCGGTCTTGAACTGTGAACTTGATGAACTTAAGGCTGTGTCAGGATTACTTTGCACATGACTAACTACCTGTTGAAGCGGAGCTTTAGGTACTGTGGTCACAGGAGCAAACTCTAGTGCAGAAGTATCAGTAAGAGTGGGTTCAATATGTTTTTCTTTATTTGCTTCAAAAGAGTCAATTGTAACATCATATTGTGATTCAGCATCAGTTTAACACTTAAGCTGGTGAAACAGCTTAACTTAGACAGTGAGAAACCCCCTCTTGGGAGGGCACTTGGAATCCAGTGGAACATCTTAAAGGATGACCTTACCTTTTGGGTAGCAGTCAAGAACCAAGCTCCCACAACACGTACAGTCCTTTCAATAGTCAGTTCCATCTAGGATCCACTAGAGTTCCTATCCCCCTTTGTTCTCAGGGCTAAACAAATCCTGCAAAGACTCTGCCATGAAAAGTATGGGTGGGATGAAATAATCCCTATGGAAATTATGAAACCTTGGCAAAGATGGCTCGCAGAGGTAGACCAGTTAAGCAGTTTTGAAGTAGACAGGTGTATGAAGCCTGAAAATCTTGGTGTTATAAAGACTGCTGAACTACACCACTTTTGCGACGCAAGCGAGCTAGGATATGGGACTGTAAGCCATCTCAAACTTACCGACAACAGTAAAAATGTTCATGTCACCTTTGTACTGGGAAAGGCCAGAGTTATTCCCCTGAAGCGGATGACCATTCCGAGACTTGAGCTTGCAGCTGCAACACTTGCCCTGAAAGTTGACAGAATGTTGCAAGAAGAACTTAGATTCTACCTTTTGGACAGACAGTACAGTGGTACTGAAGTACATCCATAATCAAACAAAAGGATTTCATACTTACGTTGTCAACAGAATTGCAGTGATACATAACCTCTCACAGGTACACCAATGGAGATATGTGGAAATAATCTGGCAGATGATGCTTCACGTGGGTTACAAATTGAATCCCTTTTGAATTCCACTAGGTGGTTGAAAGGTCCTCACTTCTTAAAAAAGGAAAATTCTGAATGGCCCAAAGTACCAGAACATCTTAATTACTTTTCACCAGATGATGCAGAAGTGAAAAGAGAAATCACTATGAACTACTTGAACCTGCAGAATAATGCAACTGCTAAAATCGAGTATTACTCCTCATGGAGCAAACTATTGAGAGCTGTTGCATGGTGGCTAAGGCTCAAAAGACTTCTGATGCTTCGAACTCAGAAAGACAAGGATCTTGTTGAGGATTCCAAGTGGAAGGTTGAGCAAAAAGGACTAACCCCAGAAAATTTGAATGAAGCTGAAAGGTCAATCATTTGCTATGAACAACAGCGCTACTTTGATCTAGAACTTACGGTCCCAAGAAAAGGCGAACCCATCAAAACAAACAGCTCTATACACAAGCTAAATCTTCATGTCATTGGTGACAATCATTGGTGAGGTCATGTTGAGAGTTAGAGGAAGACTAAGTAAAGCAGCTTTGCCGGTGAGTCTAAAGAACCCAATTATCCTGCCCAAAGATTCACATGCATCTAAACTGATCCTACGTGATATCCATCTAAAGATCGGACACTTAGGACAAAGCCACATGCTCTCGAGATTGAGTCAGAAATTCTGGTTGCCATCTGCCAACTCCTCTGCTAGAAAAATAATAAAATCATGTGTCTTCTGTAGACAAGCGCAGGCTAAAGCTGGAGAAATGTTGTATCTATGTGTGTGTGTGTATATATATAT
>CAIGQV010000919.1:667895-681642 GCA_903798115.1 Danio jaintianensis
ATATATATACACACACACACACACACACACACACACACACACACACACACATATAAAATTTTTGATTAAAATTTTTTTTTTTTTAAAGAAAATGTACATTTTTGACACAGTATGTTGTGTTTCACTACTTTTAGACAAATGGATTAGTTCTTTGTGTTTTCATATTCATTCAATTATACGATAGATACTTTTTTGATGTTCATATCAAATGGTTTTCTACTTTTAAACATGAAATGTGAAATGATCTGTTGAAAGCAGCAGTAGTTTTGAGTTAGAATGCCAAATGTTCTTCATTTTACATTGAAGGGTGCATACCACATATTTACCCACCGGCAACTATAGTTATATGTATATAAAATGTATTAAGGTTTGAATACAATCGAATTATAATTTAATTAATCTGATTACAATGTAACTACTGGAATTATTATATTTAATTTAATATAATTGCTAGGAATCTGATTACTGGAATTATAAAATATGTAGGATTTAATTACATTGATAAGAATCTAATTACCGGGAATAAAAAAAAAAAGTCCCAGACCAAAAAAACCAAAAGACCACCTGTAGCGAATTAGCTCAAAGGGAATTGAAGGTTCATTTGAACGGGGCTTCAAAAGAATCGACTCTTTAAATCCGAACAAACGAATCGTCCAGCGGTCGTTCGAACGGACTGTTGACTTTAATTATGGCTATTGCTAACAATAATAAAAAAATAACATTTGTTTAAGCAGGGTAGCAAGATCGAAGTTTAAGACATTAGATTCATAAACATGCACAGGCACCTTTCTTTATACAAAATGAAACTTTATTGACTAATCTAACAGAAACTAACACCTAACACAAACACACGTTCATACAAGTGTAGAGAAGAGTAAAGAAAGAAAAATAAGAGCTTGAGAGAGTGCAATGATGGAAAAACCTCGGATTTTGCAAGACCAAACCAAGCGAGCCAAACATAATCAATGTAACCCTTCTATGGTCTCTTTAGAGTTGCATTTAGTTTACACCAGTTCAGTGGTAGTCTGGATATGTTACTTGCATTCCTTTTGTGATGTGCAGAACTCCCTCTGTTGAGCACGTGGTTAGCTGGTCATCAGGTCTTTGTCCTCGTGAGGCTTGGAGTGGGGTAGAGTCGGTTGTTTCAAGTTCTGAAGCGGCAAAATGGCTAGTCGTGTTTGACTACTGGTTTTGCGGCGCACTAAGCTTAACTAGACTCTCGATGGAAAAGAAAGAAAGAATGGTATCGGAGATAGGAGTGAGCTGAACCCATTTTGTCTGCCCCCATTTTGTCTTGCGGGCCAGCCATCAATCAAATTTTGCAGATGCAGGATCATATTCTCTCTCTTCTGTGTTTATTTCATTCATTTACTTCTTATTTTGTACCTTTTTGTTTCATTATCATATTATTAAGAGTGCTGCATTTGGGTCAGAGTTCTTTAATTATTTGACTTTCATAATTGTTTATGCATTTCATTTATCTGGAAATATATTGCAAAATTAATTAAATGTATGTAAAATGTGCCCATCTTTCCATCTAGACTTACAAGTTACAATCCAGAGGGTTCCCAAGCCATTCTGACTTGTCAGCAATCTTCTGCACAGTGCCATGTCTCAGTACAGACAACACTTGTTGAACCTTTCCAGCCTATACTTGGAGCTCATTATTTTGTTCTTGGTGAAATCGAAAGGACTAATGGTGAGTTTGGGTAAGACATTTATTTAAACTGATTGCTGTCTGCTTTAAATATGGAAGCTTTTGTGTTATTTTGTTTAGAATGTTATTAGATTGTTAGCTTTAACCAGTTTTTAATGTTACTTCTGATTCCAGGATTAAGTGGAGTTATACTGTGTGCCCGTGCTTTGGCTTGTGTTGATGCAATAGACCTCAGACTAATTCAAGAAGCCATTGTGGAACAGAGATCTTTCTTTAAATCGAGATCTGAGTTGAATGTACAAGCTTCATTTTGTGACAGTCAAGGTGACAATCAGGTTTGAACTGCTTATTGTTTTTGTTTTTATTTGTACATTCTGAGATTCTGTCAAACCCTTCTAAAGCAAGCAACTGTTAGATTTTTAAAGATGTAAATAATTAGATTTTGTTTTTTAATGATTGTTTTTTTGTGTCCAATAGTAAAAAATAAATCCATCAAATTCCAGTAATAAAACAGGAAATCCAGAGCTGTTTCATTAAATGTTTCTTGTTTTTAACTCTTTTAAAGTTAAACCAATGGTATAGTGTTATAGTGCTACACTCTAAAAAAAGGTGCTAAATAGCACCAAAACTGGTTCTTTGGCTTATAATCATAGGGGAACCTTTTTGGTGCTATATAGCACCAATCTTTTAAGGTGCTAAAATGAACCATAAGAAGTGCTATATAGAACCAAGTTTAATAGGTTCATTAAATAGAGCCCTAAATGGTATGAATTCAAGTTATATGAATATAACGAATCTAGAAAATCTACAATTTTTACATTTATTCAAATATACAACAATCATATTTAAAATTGCACCTTTCCATACTCTATAAATTAAATAGCAAAACGAATCATTTCCCATTTACAATGTTTAATTACATTCAAATTAAATTTTAATGATTTCACTTTTTAATAAAGATTCATAAACTTGTTTACAAATACAGTACTTGACTTTCACATCTCTGAAATGAGGAAGAACGAACTATAATGCAAGTAAAAATACATGAACAATTAAAACACCTATTAAATAGCACTACAGTTTCAACAAGTTCACTGTACATTTTTAGTATGTATTGGTGTTCTTGTGTCACGGCGACATCCATTTTTATACATATTTTTGAATAAAAGTCATTGTGTGCTTAAATGGCACAATAAACATTGCAGACAGAAAAGACTAAAGATTGCAAACAGGCATTCCACATCCTGTATGTCCTTGTCAGTCTACCTCTCTTATAATGCATACTGTGCAGTGTTGTCCATTGTAATGTTGACACTTAAAGCCTTGATGGAATCAGGAGAGCCACTGGACACTCTGGTTGGTGTAGGATATTTGAGTTCCTGTAAATCAAACATTTCACTTTTTGAGTGCCTTTAACCAATTATCATCAGTATAAATAACCATATTTAACAGTCGGCTAAGTCTGAGTGAAAGTAAAGTAAAAAAGTAAGTAAAGTGAAAGTACACATTTTTAAATGATAGCAGCCAAAAGCTAACTAACTATCTGTCGTCTTTAGTATTTATCAACAACAGAAGCCTAAATTAAAACTCTTAGACTGAAATTAGACTACATGGGCTGGAGAACAACTTTTTTTTAATACTGTAAAGTGGTGTAATGGATCACAAATCCCATGGTTTTTATCACACTACGGTTTTTGAGTCACGGATCGGACCATTTTTCGTATCAGCAAAAAAGGGAGGAGACAATGTCATTTGCTTTTCATTTATACAAAAATATTACTGCAAAAACCATTGGGTTTAACAAACAGAACTTAGAACCTGTACTTTTAATAAAAATAAAAATCAAGAAAGAACCAGCTGAAAAAAAGGAAAATAATATGAAAAATGATCTTTGCTGTTGCTGATAATGCTAAATATAGAAATCTTACATCTTGTACAAAATATCATATTTATTTTCAATTAATAATTGAAAAATTCACACATAAAACTTCATGTTTTGTTATTCACCTTATTCCGCCCCGCCCACTTTTAATACTTGGCTCTTCCGCATTTTGTCATCCAACTTCCTGTACGCTGACACAGTACATCAGGTGATTGTTTCAGAAGTTATTACATAGTGTATAGTTAGCTGTAATTTTAGAAAAATGGCATATAATGTTAGTTCAGTAAATGTTTTGAGCTGGGAGTACGGTGAAACCTCCCTACAACGATCAGATGGTCTCATATTGCCCAATCCATCGTCGCCGTTAATGTGGGTAGACGATATGAAAAAGTGGCCAGAGGTAACTTACGGGGATATTTTTAATTACTTCGTCCTGTCACAAGGAGTAGATGGAGCGTCTATGAAGAATTATAAAAGTACAGAGGCCTACCAATATTTACATAGTGGGAAAGTGGGTCGTGTTCTATTTCACAGTGAGGGTGACTTCATCTTTTTTAAAGCAAATGTGCACCCCAGCCAGTCGAGCAGTCCATACCGCTCAGCGTGGGTGCTACTTAGTAAGCAGGGATCAGTGGAGACTACAGGATGTTCGTGCATCGCTGGTTTAGGAAGGTCCTGTAGCCACGCAGCCTCTATATTATGGAAGGTAAGTAAATAACACACATTGTTATTATTTATTATGTATGGTAATATCTTGTAACGTTTGTTAACATAAGTAAGCCATAAATGTATAAACAGTATTACTTGGTTACCATCAAATCTCTTAATTTGTGAGGTATAAGGTAAGTGGTGTAAGGTAAGTGAATGTTTATAATATACATATGTGCGTGCATGCTTGCGTGTAAATGTGTTTGGAAGATATAATAAGATATAAAAATATAATAAGAAAATCAACTTGCTTAGTAATTATGCACATTGTGTATATACTAAAGGTAAGATTTGGTACACATACATTGTGTAATAAGTCTAATCATGCTATCACCTGAAAAAAATAATAAGGTAGGTAAACATGAATTGTAATTTGTAATGAATTATATTGAAATAAGATAACTGTTAACGTTTTGACATATCTTTTAAGAATACAAATTTGTCAGTAATTATGTTTGGTGTCAGGTTGAAAATGCTGTGTCCAGTGGGCTCACTGGCATTGCCTGCACAGATGAGCAGTGCCTCTGGAATATGGGGACCCAGAGGAACCTCTGCCCGAAGCGGTTAATGGACATAAAGATGTGCTGCAGATGCCAGAGGTAATGCCCAAAACTGCCCCCCTTTCTCCCACTCCCTTATTTTGTACCCAGAAAGAACTCGGAGAGGGACTCAAGCATCTTCGACCGCCTGCGTCAAGCCTTCTGCACAAATGTGTGAGTGCTGTGCAGGGACAGGATTCAGAACAGCCTGCGTCCTCACCACATGCTGACCATGATGGCACCAACAACTGTCAGAAGTGTATGTTGTTTTATGACAGCTTAGTGGCCATTGATCCTAGCAAATGTACAGCACTGGAGCGTGTAACACTTGAGCAGAGTTCCTCTCACTTGTGGCATGACTCTCGTAAGGTTAGAATCACTGCGAGCACAGCAAAGAAGGTCCCCATCAGAGGCATTGCTCAGACATTTATCAGAGAGCACCTCTATCCCAGGTTCCATGGGAATGCAGCAACTCATCATGGCTTAGAAAGCGAAGCATCTGCGATACAGTGGCTAGAGAGTTCAGGATTTACAGTCAGTCACAGAGGGACAGTTGTGTGTGCAAGTGCGCCCTGGCTGTCAGCAAGCCCTGATGGAGTTTTGAACTCACAGGAACTGCTGGAGATCAAATCCCCTCTCCTTAAATGTGATGAGTCTCTGGAGGACCTCTTCCGAAGTCAGAGGTATGATGTGAAGATGGTGGATGGCATACCTCAGCTGCAGCCAAATGGTTCACGGGGCTTCTATATGCAAGTGCAGCTTGGCATGTTTTGTACAGGGCTGAGGTCCTGTAAGCTACTCATCTGGGTTCCATCACAGCAGGTTCTACTACAAGTCCCATACAATGAGCAGTTCTGTAGCAAGTAACTAACTGTACTAACTGTACTAACTGTAACTAAACTAAAAACCTTTTATTTTAAGTATATGCTCCCTCAGGTGTCAGATGAGTTTCAGGCAGGCCGTCTGTTGCTTTCCACAAGATACTTGCAGCTTTGCAAACAAGGATTGCATTTTTAATAATGTCTTCACCTTCTACGTCCCATCTTAAACATTTTATATCAGTTGTTTTATATCAGTTTTGATAAACAAGAGACAAGATTGTGATCATTTGTATTTTATTATTATAAAATGTATAATGTAATAAGTTGTGTAAAATCAGTTTAAATGTTTAAGTTGTAAGTTTGTTTGTTCTTTTTACCAGTATGCTAGAGACACCTGATGACCTTCTTGTAGAGGTATGATTTAACCATTTAATTTTAATATGTAATAAAAAAATATTTTGCAAACTTGATGTGTCTTATTCTTTAAAGTCAGACTTAAAGGGATAGTTCAGCCCAAAATAAAAATTCTGTCATAATTTACTCTCCCTTTGTTTCAAACCGGTTAGACTTTGTTCTGTTTTCACAAAAGAAGATACTTTGAAGAATGCCGGAAACCTGTAACCATTGACTTCAATAGTATTTATTTTTGGAAGTCAATGGTTACAGCTAACATGTTAACATGTAACATCTCATCATTGTAAATGTTTATTAAAATAACTGCTTCATTTTTTTTTATTTACACTAAACTGTTAAGGACAAAACAACAAAATTTAATGACAAACACAAAATGCGCCTACAAATCAACATTTATTCATCCTCTACCTCAGAAATGATGTCGCTACGTAGGTTACACAGGGCTGCACAAATTCTCAATTTTGTCAATTTTAGGGGTGACGTTGATTGGAACTGTTTGAGATAGGATTTTGAAGGTTTTCAGTCGACATATTACCCGCTCAACATGGACACGTACATTGGCAATGCGCCTAGTGTTGGTGGTGTCTTCCTCCGAGAGTTGCATGCCTTTCTTGGTGAATGCTGGAATAACCAGTTTCACTTTCTTTTCATAGAGGAGATCAGTAATCGTGAAGCCTCTATCTGCCATAACTTCATCTCCTGGACGAAGGTATTCAAGGAAACCTGAGTTTGCAGTTATGAATTTATCACTGCACCTTCCTCCATACGCAGGTGAGATGAACATGATCAGTCCACATGGTGCAATGGAGACCAGGTACTTGATGGTGTTCTGCCCGTAGTAATGGCTGTAGGACTCACCTCTCGAGTCAAGGTTGTGTGGCTTTTGAAGGGGTGTCTCAGAACAGTCAATAACACGCATTGTATTTGGGAATTGTTCTCTGAAGCACTGAGGCATTGTTGCTTGGATTGTTTCCTTGGGAAGCCATGGTATGTAATCCCTCACGTTTTCCTCCATGATGTCAATCCAACACAAAATCACCCTGCTTACAATGGGCTGAGAAACACCAAACCTTTCAGCAAGATCGCCCTGCAGTAAATTAAGATGCAACTTCTTCATTAGGAGCTGTCATTAGGAGCTGATCCCAAGGATGAAGCTGGAAGCTGTATGTAATGGTAAGGTGCTCTGCAACTGAATGAAATGCATCCAATGTCAACCCTGAGTAGAGCTGACAAAGGTAATTTTTTCTCAGTAGAGTTACATACAATGGCGCTGACTCGTTGCACTGTGTTTCCATATCAGTTTGTAGGCGGCTTCAGGTTGAGCTGTGATTTTGTGTTTGACCCTCGCTTTGTTTTGTTTGTTTATGTTGTCTGCTGCCTGCCTTTTGACCATCTGGCTGTTGCATGACAATGACTTTGGATTTGCCTGTGTACATCTGTTTGCCCCAGTGTTGACCGTTGCTTGCCTGACCATTCTTATTAATAAACCTGCGTTTGGATCCGCACTTCTCTTGTCAGCGTCCCACTTCACATTACATATATTTACATTGGTTCATTTTTGAACAATGACAACCTGTGACGCGCTCCCTATATTGTTTACCATGCTACTTTGAATATTCGGTCTGAAATAGCATGTAAGTATGGCTTAGTAATAAGTGTAATTCCTGCAGCCCGCTGGCCAACCACTGACTACTTTAATACAAAGCCTGTGAGAGAGTGATGACAAGTTTTGCTTGCTAACTACACAACTGAAAACATGCTAGATATATTACAGTTTCCGTTCAGAATTATAGACCATTTTGAGGGATGTAAACAATAACAATGGTCCTAATGTATTTCCTGTATTATATTTTGAATGTCCATAGTTTCCAAGACTCCAAAAAGGTCCATATATTGATAAATAATGTCATGGCAGCTGCTTTAACATTAAGATATGATTAAATTACCTTTTGTTACTGTTATGAAATAGTTTGGTAGCAAGCAGGAAATGTTCATGGGCCAGTGACACCGCCACATTGAAATGGTCTATATATTATAAAGTACTATAAAGTTTTCTAACTGGCGAATGACATGATCTAGTGGATCTCTGTCATCTTTAATGTGCGCGTTCGCGATTTCAAGAGGCGTGGCATTGGACGACGGGAGCGATTGTATTTGAAAGATATTATGCTTACCGGTAAGCATTTAGGCAGATCACCTACTGCACCTTTAATCTTTACCATAAACATCAGAGTTTATATCTGAACTATAAACTGTTCTCCCAGTACTTCTGTGTTATTTGACTGTTTGTAACGAACTGAAAAAGTGTAAAAACTGAATCTCTCTCGATCAAACTCAGATTTGAATGCAGTGATTAAAAGGATTAATAAACATATGCAAATTATTATCATTTATCATGTTGCGCGGGTTTGAATTGAGATCCCGATCTTTTAATGTTTAATTGTGCAGCTTTACGTTGAATGCAGGCTAAACAAACAGTGACAGAAAACATCTTTAATTAATAGCATAAGAAAGCATTTAGGTCCCACCACAACTTTTTCAGTCATCATTATATTTTACAGGGAAGCCTAAATGTTTTCATACACGTGTTTTGAATGACGCTGGAGGCGATCTCTCTCTCAATTCAATTCAATTCAATAATTGCTTTATTGGCATGACAAATGTATTGCCAAAGCATTTATAAAGTTTACATAAAAAAAATAAAAGAACATACATATAAAAAAACAAAACAAAACAGTAAACACAGTAAATAGTAGTAGTAATAGTAGCAGTAAAAAAAAAAAGATATACATATAATAATTAAATAAATAATATATCATATTATTATTATTATTCAATATATCATATTATTATTCAATATATCATATATTATTCAATATATCATATTCATTTATATCATATTATTCATATATATATATATATATATATATATAAAATATATATAATAAAAAAAATTAGAACAGAATACACTGTACATTTAACAACATCAACATTTTAGAATAAAACAGTAATAAAAACAAAAATAATCAGTATATTTACAATGATTCATTTATAATAATCTAGATGTGTGTGTGTGTTTGTAAGCGCATCACTGATGTTTTTATTGGTCTCCTCTCTCTTTTTGTGACAGGCATTAATGTATTGTGCCGCTAGAAGGATACAGTCAGTTTTTTCCCCTAGTAAATATTGCAGTTGTGTTGTATTGTCTTCCTCAGTGAATTGAGGGTAAATGCTCTGGAGTTTGGGGTAGAATGTTTCTCTGATGTGCTGATAGTTTGTGCAGCGGGTGAGGAAGTGTTCCTCCGTCTCTACCTCTGCCTGGGCACAGTGAGGGCAGATGTGGCTCTCTCTGGGTTGCCAGTTCTGCCTATATCGGCCCATCTCTACAGTCAGACTGTGAGCACTCAGCCTGTATTTGGTCAGTGTTGCTCTTAATTTACTGTCCTTTACTGCCCTCAGATAGGTTGCTGTCGTATAATCTCTATTTAGGTCTAAATAACATTGAAGTTTACTTTGTTTCCCTGCTGCTTCATTCCAGTAAATCAGATAGCCTACTCTTCTTTTCGTGCATTTATCATTTGATTGGGCTTAATTCTGTGGATGTCCTTGTCCTGATGCTGCCTGCTGTTAGTCATATTTGCTATGTTGGTTTGTGTTTGTAGCTTCAGGACCATCTGAATCAGGGGGCTTTTTTCAGTGTCCATTTCTTGGTTTTTGAGGGCTTTAAAATGATAAGAGTTGGGGTCACTCATTTTTTTCCAAAATTTGACGGCCCGTTTCTCAATGCGCATGAGTAGAGGATACTGGCCTAATTCTGCCCTGCATGCATTGCTGGGTGTGTTCCTCTGTACCCTGAGGATGCTCCTACAGAACTCTGCATGTAGGCTTTCAATTGGATTTTTATCCCATTTATCAAACTCATGACTGAGAAGAGGACCCCACACTTCACTCCCGTATAGCACTATAGGTTCAATTACTGACTGGAAAATTTTGAGCCAGATTCCAACCGGAATCTCTCTCTCTCTCTTTCTCTCTCTCTCTCTCTCTCTCTATGAATTCCTATGAATTCAAAAAGGTTATTAATCCGCAGGTCACGTGCGTTCCGAACCGTGGATTGTGATCCCGTTACAACCCTACTGTAAAGGTAGATTAGAAGGCTATGTATTTTATGCTGATATGATGGGATTTCTAAAAGGCATTTAGTGTTACAAAAGGAAATTTTATTTTACAATGTAAACCAAATCAAACCCAAAAACGTGACCAGAACCGTGATACGAACCGAACCAACAATTTTGTGAACTGTCCCACCACTATTAAGTACTGAAATCCATCAACTATTAAGTATTCTGAAAAAGTAGAGTTTATGTAGTTTCTGTTGTCATTTCTAACCTATATGATTTGTTTGCTTCAGAACAACAACAGAAAAAATGTGTTTACCTTCTATAGTTTCCACTGCTGGTCCAATGAGATTTGCGAGGAATTCTTCATTTCATCTCCTGATGATCTTTGGACCATTTCCTTTAAAGATGTTTCTGTGTTCTTCCCCAACTCTTGCAAACCTTGAGACTGAATGTTAAGGAAAAAAAAAAAAAATGGTGGGCACAAACATGATTAGAATGTAGACATCTGGATTGTATTTTCTATTCAATCTGCAATTCATTTAATACAATTGCCATTTCTGAGTGACCTCAATTCAGTATAAAAAAATGCATCCATTTTCTTTTCGGCTTAGTCCCTTTATTAATTTGGGGTCGCCACAGCGGAATGAACCGCCAACTTATCCAGCATATGTTTTACACAGCGGATGCCCATCCAGCTGCAACCCATCACTTGGAAAAGCCCATACACTCCTATTCACACACATACACTACGGACAATTTAGCTTACCTAATTCACCTATAGCGCATGTCTTTGGACTTATGGGAGAAACCGGAGCACCGGAACACGGGGAGAACATGCAAACTCCACACAGAAATGCCAACTAACCCAGCCGAGTACAAGCTGTGGCACTCCAAGAAAAAAGCATTCCAGGTCCATCACAATCTGAGGTAGAAAGGTAGAATTTTACAGTGCTTAAATATGAAAAAGAAATCACATAATAACATGTTTAAGTTTCAAGCATCAGACTTAAAATGATGTAGGGCTTAAAGACAACTAAAGCAAATACTTCCTGTGAACAAGCAGAATCATTATATACCATTATATTGATTCTTTTTACATTTTGCAGTATGAAATAATAATCTCAACATGTAATTCATATTAAGACAAAATTAATCTACCTTTGACATAAAATAACATTTATTGACGAAAACTTGCCTTGTGTTAAGTTCCTTTAGAATGCAGCTCACTTCCTTTTGATTCCATACTTCTGCCTCATTTGCAGGATGATCGATGTGCTCACCAATGAAATTTTTTAATTAGTTGTGAAGGCATTCCAACAAGGTATCCTGTAGACACATTTACACTTTATTTAAAAAAAAAAAAAACATTTTATATTAGTATATCCTAGTTAAAAAAAATTATTTAATAATGACCTAAATATTCTCAATGTATTAAAATAGCAGCAAGTGTCTAATATTTTATAATAACAATTAAAAATAGATATTATTTCAGTACCCAACAAACAACAAGTCTGACATGCATGTTATAAAATACAATACTGTACCAGGTGTGTTTGGTGATGGTATCAAATTAGTGATGCACATATTTGAAACCAGGATCCTTCCTCTTCAAAGCTGCTAGACAGTCAAGTTGTATCCTGCAGGGCAAGGTTGGGCAACTAATATTGAGTCTTTTATAAGAATATTCATTTTAGTTTGGACTTAAAAACAATAATACATACAGAGTACAATATTTATAATGCAGTTCCATAGTCAGGCTATTTGAAGAAAAATAAAATATACATTAACCTATGAATTTTTTTATTATCAGAATCAGAAAGAGCTTTATTGCCAGGTATGTTCACACATACGAGAAATTTGTTTTCGTGACAAAGCTTCTACAGTGCAACAGAATTACAGAGACAGGACAAAAAACAGATATAAATAAATATATTTTAAAAATAAAAGTAGTGAATGCAAATATACAAATTGACAAGTGTATGTACAGGTATATTGCTATATACAACGTTATATGGCAGCTGTTATTATTTATGTTATTACAATGTTCAATATTTCACAATACACTTAGCCTACATTTTTAAACTAATTCATGTCCTTTATAAATAACACCTGATGTTTAAACTATGGATTATTTTTTATCATGTTCTGGCTTTAAGACCTCTGAATACTAAATTAAATGAGTTATCGTCAGAAATTTAGCGCATGGATCGACTGCTGCACTGCTACCTTAAGAAACTGTATTAATGCAGACCGGCCGGAATGTCTCTACAGTGGCCAGCCCAGCGATGTCCACTTCTCTGCAGAGATAAAATACACAAGAACAAGCAATTCAAGATATCTAGGATTACAGAGAAGTGATTGTTTGATCAGGGTTGGGGCTAAAAACAGCACGAAAGCGGAAGTCGGTGCCGAACATAAACTTAACTCTGCTTAGTGCTGAAAGTTACCATTAAAACAGCGTGCACATGCTTCATTCATGCTGCGGCTGCTGTTGCGAAGCTCGTCTTCATATAACAGAGCTGTCTTATTGTTTTTGACTCTTTAATTAACATTGACAAGTAAAAAAAGGGGTACTGAACAATAATTTCAAGCATCACCCTCCTTTTAACATGTCAAGTCTGCCATTCTAACCCAATACGCCTGACATAATTATCTCCAGCCTTGTCCTCGTCAACATTCTCACCTGAGTTAACAAGACGATTACTGAATCGATCTCAGCAGGTCCTTTAATGACAGCAATGAAATGCAGTGGAAAGATTTTTTCAGGATTAAGTTAATTTTCATGGCAAAGAAGGACAAATTCATCCGATCACTCTTCATAACATTCTGGAGTATATGCAAATTGCTATTATAAAACCTTAAGCAGCAACTTTTCCAATTTCCAATATTTATGTCATTCTCAAAACTTTTGGCCATGACTGTACAGGCATTTGGCTTAAAGTGGGAACCCAGATTGACATTCTTTAGTGATGGATAACTAACAATTGATAACACTTCATATTTAAAGCAGTGCATTATGCATGCAATTAAATACAATCTTCCATTTCCTTACAAGCAACACTTGGAAAAGTGAGGATTCTCTCATTCTCTCACCACACTGTAGTTTCAATGCATTAAGGCAAACATTTAATCTAACATTAATAAACACTGCTCACTCGCTTTTTTTAAGCGGCCTTTATGAAACGGTCTTTGGTTCTTACTTTGCAACACAATTTGTTTTACAATGGCAATGTAACCAGAACTTTCTTTAAAATTTTAATGATGTACTATACTATCATAAAATAGAAAGTGCTATGACATTGAAATGTTTATGTTCATCTTTGTTTTACTCATCTAATAGAGTAAAACAAATATTAACATTTTATCCAAACCAGTATTTTATAAATAGTATGCACCAAGCATGATTTTCATGTTATAAACTATTAAAAAAAAAAGAGATGGTTATGTGAACAAAACGCTAATTTGCTTTATCAGAGACTGCAGATCTGCAGTGATTTTAATTAGGCAACAATTTCACTTTAATCATGATCCACACAAAGCAGCAACAAACATTACTTTGTGATTCAAAATTGTATCAATTTAAAATATGAAGTAAAAAAAAAAAA
>CAIGQV010000919.1:711642-727744 GCA_903798115.1 Danio jaintianensis
ATATTCGGAAAGATTTTTTTTATTACCGAAACAACACGACTGAAACAGTATTTTGTGATGATGCAACCGCGGAAACACTTCACTTGATCCGCGATATATCATTACTATGCGGAAATAAAACAGCGCGCACATGATATACTCCAGACCGCAATGGATGCGGGAAGACTTTTCCATCGCACGTGCAAGCAGAGCTGAAGCAGCGCGTGCGCAGAGCATAGGTAGCGCAGAAGCAGCGTGCAGGTGTTTGCCGGCTGCATCAGCAACGCGAACCTAATCGGCGATTTTTGCACAGATAAATCTATCTCTGTCTATTCTAGTTACCTATCTATCTTTATATATAAATACAGTTTCTTTTTTTTACTTTTCATCTGCACCAAGTCCCGCGGCAACTTCATCCCATGCTGTTTCTTTGCAACTCTTTATTTTACAAATTATATATATCATAAAGAACTGTATGCTTCTCAATCTTTATGAGGTGTCATTCATGTCTTTTCAGAAGCACTCAGAGGACAATCGCCTGTGATAACGTGTCATTTTGTTTTTGATTGTCAGCATGATGTAGGCCTAGTTATAATAATGTTTATACAGTATAGTTTTAATGATGTTTATACATGATCAAACTAGTGTGCAACTTAAGCAAAACCGATACAAGAACTGTTTTAAAAATTTGTGTTTAGTTCGGGCACAAACAAATATTTGTTGCATTTTTTAACAGTTTAAGTTCATTTAATTACCTATATAAAAATCGGAGGATGTTATTGATGCATTTATTGGGTAAAATAAAGTTGCTACCTTTTGCTGTAATAAGGTTAGCACACAGTTATAGCCATACATGCAAATATATATATATCTTTTATTTATTTATTATTATTATTATTTTTTAATTTAAAAGAAAAGATGTCAAATGATTAGATCTCTGTGTGGAGCACTGGGTGATGTCAGACTCCTTGTGCAAACAAATATCGCTCTGAATAATTACAATTAAAAGCAAAATGTATTTGAAAACATAGACATAGTTTTGAAAATTGAGTCATACTTCTGTGGTTATTTTGGTTAAAGTAACCTAAAAGTAATACAAAAGTAGTGTAACATTTCTGAGACATTAATATTGTAATGTAACTACAAAAAAAATGACTGTAAGTAGTAATATATAATGTATTACATTTTGGAAGTAACTTGCCCAACTGTGTTCGTAACATTGCTAATGTTCGTTAGAACCAGGATTAGATATTAACGGGGACCTGGAGCAAAATTGTCTATGCACAATTTAGCTAACATAGCAGATGTTGCATTAAAATTTGTGAATTTGTTTAAATTGTTAAATAGGATAATCTATAAAATATTTTAAATAATTATATAATTTTTTTGTTATTGGTCTTTAATTTTTAAAGTTGTTTATTCAAAATAAAACAACTAATTGGAGATTTATATCCTCTTGTCCCTTTTGAGAAATAGTTACTCTTTACTCATGAGTATGTTTTTAATGAGTTAATTTTTACTTTTACTTTAGTAGATTTATAGATATGTAACTTTACTTTTACTTAAGTAAAATTTTTTGGAAGTAACAGTACTTTTACTTGAGTAGAAGATTTTATTACTCTTTCCACCTCTGGTGCTGCCTCTGAGGATGTTAAAAGTCAGAGACTGATCGTGTCGAATGACATGCACCCACTTCTTCCTGTCATATTTACAGCTGGGAAACACATGAAAGCTCAAATATGGTAGACGACGCTTATTGCAAAAGCAATAAGTGACGCTACAGTGACACCTCAATGCTTAAGCCATTGTTGTTTAGACTGGAAACCACTTTACCCAACTAATGGTTCTTCCGCTTTCCTATCCTGCATGTATGAAAAAAGCCTATTGAACTTTACTTGACTACGTAGAGGAAGAGCAACCACCGAACAAGAATAAACGTGAGCTCATGCGTGCCCTCTTCATTAAGACGGAGCTACTGCCTGCCTCACCTCATGCCTCACCTCAGCGCGACTATATGTCAGATCCCAACTCCTAACACTAAATAAGTGATAGACATCCATGAAATACATTATTATGTTTACACTAGCAGTGGAATTTACTGCGATGCAACAGGGCGCCACCTAAAATTTTGGCTAGGGCGCCAAATTGGTTAGGGCCGGACCTACATTCACTAAGCAAAAGGCACGCGCTCAAACCAGTTTGCAAAGGATTGCACAATCTGATGTGAGGCACAGAACGTGCTGCCTCATCTCACTTCCTACCCTATATTTAAACAGGAAATACGCAAAATACCATGATTTTGAATATAAAAAGGAATTAAATTATTTGAATCATACAGAAATTGCCTTTATATAATAAACAGTTCAACATTATTTTGTGCTGGAGTCCAGGTCATATGGGTCTAGGTGGTAATGAACTGGCAGATGAGGCAGCAAAACAAGCAATTTTGCTGAGAGTGACAGGATGTTTAATTTCTCCTGACAATCTGAAACCTACAATTAATTTGTATATTAATGAAAAATGGCAAATGGAATGGAACAGCTGCATAAATAATAAACTACATGAAATCAACCCAAATACACGTCAAAGCCACTTTTCAATTTTTTTTTTGAGACCAGGCATGAACAGATTGTTTATACCAGATGCCAAATTGGTCACTCTCGGTTGACTCATTTGTATTTACTGAAGAATGAGGCACTACCAACATGTAATTACTGTCAAACTGCTGTCACCATAAAACACGTTTTTAAAATGTGAAAGTTTAAGTACCATTAGACAAGATTTTTATAATGAAAACACTTTGATGGATGTTTTTTAAAAAGGTATCAAGGAAGAATTGTAAGTTATTTATCAAATATCATCATTCATTCATTTTCTTTTCAGCTTAGTCCCTTTATTAATCAGGGGTCGCCACAGCGGAATAAACCACTAACTTATCCAGCATACGGTCCACGCAGCGGATGCCCTTCCAGTTGCAACCCATCACTGGGAAACACCCATACACTCCCATCCACACACATACACTATGGACAATTTAGCTTACTCTATTCACCTATAGCACATGTCTTTTGGACTTGTGGGGGAAACAGGAGCACCCGGAGGAAACCCACACGAACACGGGGAGAACATACAAACTCCACACAGAAATGGCAACTGACCCAGCAAAGGCTCGAACCAGCGACCTTCTTGCTGTGAGGCGACAGCACTACCCACTGCGCCACTGCAAGACAAAAAACAGGACAAAAACACCGTAAATCGTATGGGGAGGAAATAGCTGATAAAAATTTTGGGATGATTCCCTGGCATGCTGAAGTCGCTTTAGATTTTAAAGTGACTTCAGCATGCCAGGGAATCATCCCGAAATTCACGCAAAGGTAAACTCGATCTTTTTTTATTTACCCGAGTGGGTGCTTTTGCTTAACTGAAATGATATAGTCTCTCACTGACCTTTAGAGAATTTGATCAGTTAGATTGTACATTAAAAGTTATTACATCGGTAAGTTAAATTCTTATGATCATGGCATTCATTTTCATGAGAAGTTGTTTCCTACAGTTTAGTTAACCCTGATCTAACTCGCTAGGTTCACGCACGCTGTCTGTGTCTGCATATACTTTTGGGTGGTGATTTTAATATTACATTAGATGACACAGTTGAGAGCCTCCTGCATCCTGTAATAATACAAATATAAAGCTAAAAATGTTAATGCAAAGATTTGATCTAATTAATGCTTGGAGAGTTAAGAATCCTCATAAAAGAGCTTTTACTTGGTGTAACAACTCAAGATCTAAGCAATCAAGAATAGATTTATGGTTAGTTTCTCAACTAAAATATACTAAAATATATAATTCTTACTGGAAACTTAACAGCTCTGTACTGAAAGATGATATTGTAATTTTTAAAGTAAAAGAGTTAATTCACTCCTTTCGGATAAAGGCTAAAGCAGAACAGGCTGGGAGACATGGTAAACATTGGGAGTTGCTTAAATTTGAATTGGGCCAGTTCTTCAGAAATTATTGTAGTAAAATTGGCAAGATCAAAAGAGCACAAGAAGAGAACATAATTTCCACCATTGCTTACTTGTCTTCTAAGTTCCCCGATAATTTATCTATGGAAGAAACCATCAGCTGAAAATTGGTAACATCATTTCTGAAGATCCAAAAGAAATTGCCAAATATTGTTCCGAGTTTTACAAGGATCTTCTTCATAGCAGTTGATTTTCTCATGACAATGTTATATCATTTATGGACACTATAGACAATATTAAATCTATTAGTACTCCTGACAAAGATTTTTGTGATTGTCCCATTACAGTAGTCGAGGTTCTTGAATCTATTAAATATTTAAGGGTTAATAAATCGCCAGGTGTACTTTTTACTTTTGATTTTTATCAAAAACTAGCAAAAAATTTGGCCCCATTTTTATTACAATTATATATGAAAGTATTTGGTTGCAATGTCTTCCATCTACCCTAACTCAAAGCTTAATTACTCTCATCCCCAAACCTAAAAAAGACTTATTACTAATTGATAATTGGCATCCAATCAGTCTTTTAAATTGAGATTATAAAATCATTGCTACTATCTTTGCAAAACGTTTAAAAGCAGTTTTAAGTAATAGATGATACACAGTCAGGTTTCTTAAAAAATAGACATATTTCCAACAATATTAGGTTGGTTCTTGATCTCCTAGACTACTCTGAGGTAGTCATGGATGATAGTTATACACTGTAAAAAATCCAACTTGAAAAAAGTTGAAATTACTTCTTTTTTTTGTTGGTTTGGCAAAAATCTGTAAAAATGTCTGTACAACTACATTTAACATGTTTACTTAACCTAAATCAAAATTTTCTTCATTAAGTTAAAAAGATTTTGCAAGTTCACCCAAAAAAGCTTATGCCAACTTGTTACTTTAAATTGAGTTAATCTCAGACCTCCTCACTATGTTTGTTTGTTCTGATAATGTATATATATATTTGTTTAGTACCAATTTCCAAAAGAGTATTTTTGCTCACTCAACTTCAGGCATTTTAGGTCAGTGCAACTGATGTTTTCAAAAGTTGAGTACACAAGAAAAAATTAAAGGAAATAAGGATTATGGGTTTTTTTGTTCACTCAACTTTAAGCATTCCAGTTCTGCAGACAAAAAATGTTCAGTTGGCACAACTTAAAAAAGTTTTGTTACAGAGTAGTTCACCTCTCCATAAAACTAATAATCTTATGTTAACTAAATGTTTTTTGTATTACTAACAAATAATTTTAGGTCAGTGCAGCTGATGTTTTCGAAACTTGAGTGACAAGAAAAACAAGAAAACAAGAAAAAGCGAAAGGAAATAAGGATTTGTTTTTGTTGTTGTACTGGCTTAATTTTTTTTACAGTGTATGCTTTTTCTGGACTTTTACAAAGCCTTCGATTTATATCGAGCATGGTTTCATTTTTAAAACTTTGGAAATGTTTGGCTTTGGGGACATGTTTGTTTAAACAGTAACTCTACATGTTCATGGGAATCCCTCCATTAAACGCAAGTGTGGCACCTCTTCAAGATTTGAGTTACAGCGGGGAATAGGGGTGCCCCATTTCCCCATACTTGTTTATATTGGCCATAGGGTTGGGCGATGTCGACCAATTTAGCATCGTACGATGTCTAATGTGAAACATCGCGATGGACGATGTCATCGTCGTCGTAGGCAGCTTATGAATAATTAATTAATTTATAACAAATTAATTATTTGTAGTCTACTGTTTCAACTACCTGACCCGCATGGTCTTTGTTTTACCCATAGCCAAATCATAAATAGATAAAGATAAGTTACACACAAATTACCATCTGTCAATCACTTTTTCCGCGGGACTCTGGCATGAATAGGCAGAGTGATCTGTGTCATTATAATGGCGTCGACAAACTTGGTTGGTAAAAACGGTGCACAACCAACAGGAACCAACCAACAGTATCTGAGGTTTTTGCTAAAATTACTGAAAGCATGAAAACAAAAGATTGAAGCAGTGTACTGACGCTGTGGCACGTTACCTGATAAGATTCAAAAGACTGAAGAGTCGTTAGATGGAGACAAGATTCATTAAATATCACGTTTAACAACCATAGTGAGATGAAATACAGCGGTACATTCTTGATAAACTGTCCGACGTGCACTGCTCTCTGGGGTTTTGTGCTTAGCGGGCCTGCTGACTGCTGGAGCTCAGACGCGCGTGTACACTGCAGCACATGACTGCGTGTGTGTGTTTGTGTTTGTGTGTGTGTGTGGTCACGTGATGTGCGTTTTCAGCGGTATAGTGTGGAAGCAGGGTAGCTAGTCACATTAAGAGTAGTACCTTGCAAAGTATTAATATTATGGAAAGGAGATTATTATCAGTCAATTGGCTGATGATACTACCCTCTTTTTAAAAAAAACTTAGATGAGATTCCCGTAGCACTTATTACAATTAAAATGTTCTCCAGTGCCTCTGGGCTTCAGCTCAATGTGCTTAAATGTGAATTCATGCCAATTAAGCAACTCTCTGTTTTGTAGTATATGTAATATCCAAGTTAATGAAACAATAACATACCTTGGAATAGTAATATCCAAAAATTCTAAACTTAGATGCGACTTGAATTTCCTGCCTGTCTTAGAGAAAACCAAAAGAAAATTCAATCAGTGACTTCAAAGAGATTTATCTCTAAAAGGAAGGATTCTTCCCTCCAAGGCAGAAGGTATCTCACATTTAACATGCAGCTATCTCTTTAGAACCTGATAAAGCAGTGTAAAAAGATTGATCAACAATTATGTAACTTTTTTTTTGAAAAAATAAGACACACTACGTTAAAAAATCTGCCATATCCAGAAGCTACAATAGTGGTGGTCTTACAGTTTTTCTCATCTGCTAAGACACTCTCAGTGAAACTGGGATTCACTTGATCTTCATCATCACATTCTTAGCACAGAAGTCTTCTCTTTCAAAATCCCTTAACACTTTTTCATATGTTTCACCACAGATCTCATTGAAAGAACCAAAACTCCATTGGATTCACTGTGTTGAACAAAAGGAAAACATCTATTAACAGCTGATAGAAAGTACTTGCAAAATTATGAATATCCAATGCACCTGTGTAAAACTTGTTTGCACAACTCTTCAATCAGCAATCAATCCTCATCCCTCTACAAAAGATGCCACCTCTGTATTGCTATTTGCAAGCATGGATCAAAGAGTTCATAGGCATGGAAGGAGAGTAAGAGGCCATGGCAGAGGGGCCCGAGGAAGAGGAGTTCGTATGCGTGGTGGAGGAGCTGCAGCAGCAAGTGGACAAAATCGAGCTCAAGTTCCAAATGAAATTCGGGCAACAATTATTGACCATGTCATCAATCATGGCTTGTCCTTTAGAGGGGCTGGACAAAGGGTCCAGCCCATTCTGAGTCAGAGCACTGTGGCATCTATTGTCAGGCTTTTTGGGAATGAGAACAGGTACTGTGTCTACAGTAATGCAGATGTTTTATCAATCCCATTTATGTGACTGTCATACAGTAATGTCAATTTTGACATGCTTTTTGCTTTTACTTTATAGAATCCACACATTACCACACACTGGTGGCAGAAGAAAGATATTTGGTATTGAACAGGAGTCTGCCATTGTAGATATGGTAGTGGCAAACAATGCAATCGGACTACGTGAAATCCAGGCAGCAGTAATTGCAGATCAGGGAGTATTTAGAAATATAAACAGTGTGAGTTTGGCAACTATAGATTGAGTCCTTAAACGAAACCATGTCAGAATGAAGCAGCTGTACAGAGTTCCATTTCAAAGAAACTCTGACATCGTAAAGGAGGCACGATTCCAGTATGTGCAGGTACAGATTTTTTATTGTAATACCTTGTTTACCATAGTTACATGCAACTGGAATAATTTGCTTCATGAATTTGCTCTTTTTCTTAGATAATAATGGAGTTTGAAGCTGAAGGGGCACATCACAAATTAATTTTTTGTGGATGAAGCCGGTTTCAACCTCTGTAAAGTGAAGAGACATGGGAGGAACATCATTGGGCAAAGGGCCACTGTCACAGTGCCAGGTCAGAGGGGTGCCAATATCACCATGTGTGCTGCCATCTCCAATGATGGGTTCCTTTGCCACATTCCAACTATTGGCCCATACAATACAGAATGCCTCATCACATTTCTTGGTGCATTGAAAGAAATACTGATTCCACCCGAAGAGAGAGGGCTGCTGAGGCCTGGCATGACGCTGTATGTCATAATTTGGGACAATGTGGCTTTCCACCACTCTCGCCTTGTGAATGAATGGTTTGCAGCACAGCCTCGTATTATGATGCAATTCCTCCCTGCATACTCACCTATACTGAACCCAACGAGGAGTTCTTCTCTGCTTGGAGGTGGAAGGTGTATGATCACTGGCCTTATGAGCAGATGCCCCTCCTGGAGGCAATGAATGCTGGTTGCCTGGCAATAGGTGCAGAGGACTACCAGGGATGGATTCGCCATACAAGGAGGTATTTCCCTAGGTGCATTGCAAGGGAAATCATTCAATGCGATGTTGATGAGAACCTGTGGCATAATCGGCAAGAACGATTTAAAAAAATAATTTCTCTCTAACTAATTATTTCATTTGGAATAATAAGAATATTTGCTACAAACATTAGTCCTTATTCTATGAAAACTGGTTTAACAGAGGCATCAATCGGGTAAGTCAGTTATTTCATCACAATAATCTACAGTGCTTCAAAATCATAGAACTGGAAGAGCTAGATAAACTTATAAATGCTTCTAAACCAGCAACATGTATGTTAGACCCAGTTCCAACTAAATTACTGAAAGAATTGCTACCTGTAATAGGAGAACCTCTTCTTAACCTCATCAACTCTTCTCTATCTTTAGGCCATGTTCCAAATCCTTTCAAGCTAGCTGTTATTAAGCCTATCATTAAGAAACCACAACTGGACCCCAGCAACTTAGCTAATTATACGCCTATTTCAAATCTTCCATTTATGTCTAAAATACTAGAAAAAGTTGTTTCTGCCCAATTATGCTCCTTTCTGCAGATGAAGAATGTTTTTGAAGTGTTTCAGTCAGGTTTCAGGCCTCATCACAGTACAGAAACCGCATTAGTGAAAATAACCAACGATTTACTCTTAGCTGCTGACCAAGGCTGCATCTCGTTATTAGTTTTACTTGATCTCAGTGCTGCATTTGACACCATCGACCACAATATCCTCATAGATCGCTTAAATTCTACAGGCGTCCAGGGACAGGCTCTACAATGGTTTAAGTCATACTGAACTGACCGTTACCAGTTTGTGATTATAAATGGACAGCTTTCACAGGTCAGGCCAGTACAGTATGGGGTGCCTCAAGGATCAGTTTTAGGCCCTTTGCTGTTCACAATATACTTGCTACCCCTGGGAGACATTATAAGAAGACACGGGATCAGCTTTCACTGCTATGCAGATGATACTCAATTATATATTTCAACAAAACCTGATGAGACGTCTGAACTGTCTAAGCTAACTGAGTGTATTAAAGATGTTAAAGACTGGATGACTAACAATTTCCTTCTCTTAAATTCAGACAAAACAGAATTATTACTTATTGGGCCTAAATCCTGTACACAGCAGATCTCACAACTCAACCTGCAATTAGAGGGACACAAAGTTAGCATTAGCTCTACTGTAAAAGATCTGGGTGTTATACTAAACAGCAATTTAACTTTTGAAAATCATATCTCCCATGTCACAAAAACCGCCTTCTTTCATTTAAGAAATATTGCTAAGTTACGAAGTATGCTATCCATCTCAGATGCAGAAAAGCTAGTTCATGCTTTCTTGACTTCTAGGCTGGATTACTGTAATGCTCTGTTTGCTGGTTGCCCAGCATCCTCTATTAATAAACTTCAGCTAGTACAAAATGCAGCTGCCAGAGTTTTTACCAGGTCTAGAAAATATGATCATATAACCCCAATTTTATCGTCCTTACACTGGCTGCCTGTTAAGTTCCGTATTGATTATAAAATATTGCTTCTTACCTATAAAGCTTTAAGTGATCTAGCTCCTGTTTATCTAACCAACCTTCTGTCTCGCTACAATGCAACCCGCTCTTTAAGATCTCAAAACTCAGGGCTTCTGGTAGTACCTAGAATAGCAAAGTCGAGTAAAGGTGGTCAAGCCTTCTCATTTATGGCTCCTAAACTCTGGAATAGCCTTCCTGATAATGTCTGAGGCTCAGACACACTCTCTCAGTTCAAAACTAGATTAAAGACCTCTTTTTATTAAAGCATACACTCAATGCATCGCATAACGGTATGATGCATGAATGTGCTCCACGCAGGTTAGCTGGCTCAACATCACCTGTAGGACACACTCCTCAATACACCAGACATTGTGTTAGAAACACTCATGCTTTACATGTTTGTTTCTATGTTTGTTTATTTAACTGCTATTTTCATCTATAACACTCCATTTTTACATTTCATTTAAATACACTATGAACAGCAGCTACGCTAATTATTTTCTTTATTCTCTATTTCCACCTGGGGATACTCATTCCGAGGTCCGTAGAGACTATGCAGCGCCATTGATGCGATCCAAGACCTGTGAAGAGATGATCCCAAGGTATCCATAATCCTGGACCAGGTCGTATCCCGAGCTGATGCTGTGGTCGTCATGGAGAAATGGAGTGCATGAGACTGATTCCTGAATGACCACTGTGATAAACGAGTCCCCACATTGATCCTGCAGGCCAACCTGACCGCCTGCTGGTGCCCTACTCACTCCTGTAGCTTCTCCACAGTGGACGTCCAGTTTCTTCAGCCTCCAGCGCCTAGACTTCAGCTCTGAACAAGAAGTTTGGCCAGATGAAAAACAGAGCCTATTTCTCTCGTGTGTTTTTTTCCCATCACTTCGTCAATTGGTGAAGTTTTTTTTTCGCTCGCCACTGGCTTGCTCAGATCGGGACTTGTGGAACTGTGCTTCGGTGGATTTGCTCTGCGGTGTTTGAACTTTCAGCAGTGAAATTTAGACCACACTGAACTAAACTACACTGAACTTCAACTCTGAAATCTGGACTTTACTAGAACTATGTTAAGCTGCTTTGACACAATCTACATTGTGAAAAGCGCTATATAAATAAACTTGACTTGACTTGACAATGGAATAACTGATTTCATCACAATTCCTATTAAGAATTTATCTCTTACTATATTTTTCCTGTTACTCCAAAACAGTTTGCTACTGTATTTGATATTCCAAATAGTGTTATTATGTTATTTAGGGGTTAAAACAATGTTATGTTAAGTTCAGAGAACTGTATCTTTTGTGACTCACAATCAGAAACTGTTGTGCATGTTTTTTGGCATTGTATTCATACACGGAAACTTTGGCAAGATATCTGCCAGTTTATTGTAAACTTCATATATGATGTTTTTGAGCTTTGCTTTGAAGATGTTTTGTTTGGACTTTTTACTTTTGAGAGGCAAAACGAAAATGTTTTTTTTCTTTGCAACAGTTTTTTTTTCAATCGATTTGCTACAAATTTCAGAACTCTTTGGTCAATTTTCAAAACTCTAGACACAAAACTCTAAACAGTCACTACTTTTAACAGGCTCTCCAGTGTTCAAAACTTTGGATGTTGGGTTCATTTTTTTAGAGAAGCCTAAAGTACTACAGGAACACAACTTCACAAAATCAACTTCACACAGAAACAAGATACACATCGATTCAATAAACAATCATTAAATGTTGTTTAAAATATATGATACGGGTTTCATTATGGTTTATACATAATGACTATTTATATACTGTAAGTGTAGAGAGAATAGTACAGACAGTGGAGTGTGTGTGTGTGTGTGTGCATATACATAAAGCCAAATTATAAATTATAGGTAATATATTTGTAGGTAAAATATATAACATAATATGTAATTTATTTACGTAACATATATGTACATATTTGTAATTCTAAAGGTTGAAAAAATTGCAATTTTTGCAATATTTTCACATGTATGATATATTTTATATATGTGAAATCCATATGAACTAGTATGCCACATATGTAATTTGCATATATTTCCATATATCAGATTTCTATTTTGAGATCTGTGTTTCCATCAGTCTGGTCTTGTGGATTTGGCCACAGGTCCTCCTCCACATCAGAGTGGTGTTTTCATTAGTCCAACATCTCAGAAATAACTTTCTGTCAATGCAAATCCAGGCCTGACATTGGTCTGCTGTGATTGGACTTTCTTGCATACAGTAATTCCAAATATGAAAACATTGTCTGTAAAAGTGGTACATGGAAAATAGAAACCATATCTGATAAAGAATGATGATGAAATCTATATATAATATAGTCCAGCTGGGTCATCTTCTGTAGTAACTGATGTCATTTGATTTATCCTGAAACTCATTATCTAATTATGTAAACACTCATTATCTAAACATAAAATTGTACATCAGTTTTATGCATCAAGAGTAATGCAACAGTTACTTATTACTTTGAGTGCTTGTATCAGTTGATAGTTACATCATGTTAATTAAATGAATACTCAGTTATTTTAGATGTAATGTGTGAGTTGCATTTTGAAATGGGATCAATTTGATGTTTAATTGTGTTATATTGAAAAGGTGATTTTAGTTCAGGGAACAAAGTATCTTTGACTTTAGTGCATTGTATCCAAGCATTTGAAAAAAGTGTTAGTATTTTTGTAAAAATGTGCAATTTTAGCAATGGTTGTGAATTTTATGTCTAGAGTTTTGAAAATTGACAACAGGGTTCTGAAATTTGTGGCAAATCAATTGAAACCCCATTCCCCCCCCCAGTAATAATCTTGCTAGCAAAGTATTTCATTCACAAATGCAAGGTTTCGATTATCACCCCCATTTTCAAATAGACACCAAGAATTATATTAAATCTCTCTCTACCTCTTCTAACAAAAATGCATTGAATGCATGTTCTTTTTTTAAAAAAAATGTTTTTATGTAATTTGTATTGATGGTATTTATACTGTGTATTCCTTATGCTTGATTTAGTATACTTTGCAATTTTTATTTAAATTTTTTTTTATAATTTATTTTCTTTTCTCTCTCCCTTGGTTGTACTCACTATTGCTGTGTTGTTTGGTATTATTCCCAATTCCTGGCTCTTTGTTCGTCACAGCTGTTCTTCACATTTGTATTCTTGAGCATATGTTAATAATAAAAAAAAAAAAAACTGTACCACAAAACAAAAACTGCTTTATTTCAGGACGTCATTCAGCGATGTGATTATTATTTCTTACGTCTGTAAGGATGTAATGATACTGTAGTGCTATAATCTCCATGTATCAGGGAGTCGCATACAACATGCAAGATAACGAAACTGCCTTGAAGTGAAGCGCACTTTAATTTTTTACGTACATTTTTGCTTTAGAATTCATCTATGCGAGTTAACAGAGCCATGGGACTGGATGCACATTTTACAAGATAACACATTATCATCTGCCAGTCATATGGCACTACTCTACTTATTTAATCAGTGCTATACAGCTGGACACAATGTACTGTAACACCAACTACAACAGTAAAGCTTGGTATAGACTGACATTGCAAAGTGGACTGAAACTATTTTAAGCCCTTTCAAGATTTAATGACTTGAAACTATTCAACAGACTAGAGGTTTACCACGTTAAAATAAAGGGTTTGCTAAATAATTGCAACATCCTGCATTTTTTCAGTAGGCTACTGTTCTTACATGTGGATTGATTGCCGACACATAATTTGGTATATTACTTATGATATAAATAAACAATGCTATATTCCATATTTTAATAATACTGTTTTATTTAATTTTAAGTTAGAATATTTTGTATAAATAAATGTATACAATATTTAATTCATTTACACTTAAATTAAACCAAATATATTTTAGTCTAGAGTCTAGAGTAGATTTAGTCGACTAACATCTTATGAATATTAGTCGACTAAACTAAAATAGAATTTTAGTCCAAATTAACACTGGTTCTGTGACTATTGGTCAGTGAAGTTGTAGGTGACCTGAAAGGTGAGATTTTTATTTTAATATCCTGATTACAAGATTGTTTTTGCATATTATTAGCCTGAATAAACCGACGATTAACTGTGAAACATATATAGCTAAATTATCTTAATATCCACAACTAAATGTAATTTAAAGGTTAAATAAACTAAATTTGCAATGTTTCATTAATTGTTAAAACGAGGATATTATTTTTTTTAATTATTCAGGCTCTTTTATTAGGCTAATGATGGAAAGGTTTTTCAGATCAAAATATGCATGTGTTGTGAGGATTTGCAGCTCGTTTCTTAATTTGCATGTGTTGTGAGGATTTGCGTTGTGCGAATTTGCAGATTAAAAATGCAGATTCATTCTTTCAGCTGGTGGCGTGTTTAAAACTGAAGGAGTAACAGCCTTTCCTTGCCAAAGGAGATGCTCTGATTATATTTAATATAATTAACAGATATAATCTAAGAAAATACGGTCTAAAGTTTTATTATATCAGTATGTTTCACTAACTTCACGTGAACACCAAATGGATGGCAGCCAACTGAAACAAGTGAGTACGTTCTGTGCCTGCGTGAGAGCATGTGTCTTTCTGCACATGTGGGGGCAGTAATTTGTTTTCTCATTCCACAAACGGAAACCAGAAAATGAAATGCACATAATATGTGTAAACAAAGCAGCATTTAGTACCATTATCACAGTAATTGTCCCTCACCATGGAGGGATTTGCTTGAGCAAATATGTCAGTATGTTGAAATTTTCAAATCGATATTTCCCGCTAATATTTGATCACATATTTAAACATCGCTGATTGCCCATTGTGTTCACGTGCTCAACAGAAATGACTGTAAATGGCCATGAAGGTCACCGTTTTACCATTCTTCTACAAAGGGCAAACACAGATACAGACACTGGAGCATTTCAAAGCCATGTAGATCAGTCAATCCATCAGCAAATCACTCTTATGTCAGCTCATAGACAGACCAGCTGATCTACGTGGCTTTTGAAACGCTCCAGTGTCTGTATATTTGTGTTTGCACTTGATGAACAGCAATGAAGAGTAGTGAACCGATGACCTTCTTGGCAAATCAGTCATTTCTGTTGAGCAGAATAAAATGGGTGTTTTTAAATTTTCTGAACAGATTGGTACCAAACTCAATACTTTTGACAACCATAGTATGTACTGCTTACTAAAATGCTTTATGCTTACTTTGAACTAATACATTTTATGATAAATTTATCTGGTGTGTTGATTTCACTAAGTAGAAATAGACAAGAGAAGTCATTTATTGTATTTTTAATTATTTTAAAGATTCTCAACAGCAGTTTCAGAAAGGACAAAAATCGTAAATTTAATGTAAATAAACAGAATAAAAATGTATTTGGATAAACATGTTTTAACTTTGTGGTACAATTTTTCTGCCCCATCACATACTGACAAATGAGTTAAATGTCTCAACACTATTTTTCACCACAAAATTTTTAAAAGACTCTTTGTTCAATCTAAGTACTATGGTCAAATTGGCAAATAGTATAGCACCTGAGATATAAAATGGATTGTTTATAGATATTAATCAGATCTATACTTACATTTACAATATATATCTGATTAAGTATGACTACTTACAACTATTAAAGGTTTTTGTTGTGCACCTCTAAACATTTATTAAACATTTATTAACTTGTAATCAGTAATCTTAAAAACTGTTTTAATCTGGTAAACAATTACAGGTTTTTTTTTACAATCGTTTTGCCACAAATTTCAGAACCCTGATGTCAATTTTCAAAACTATAGACACAAAAAACTAAACAGCCACTACTTTTATCACAGACTTTCCAGTGTTTAAAACTTTGCATGTTGCTTTCATTTCTTTAGACCAGCATTACATTTGCATATTCATTGGTTCACATAATCCTTTTATCATACAAATACTACAGGAGCATAACTTTAGATCACCCACAGACAAGATCCACACCATTTCAATAAACAATCATTAGCTGTCATTAAATATTGTATTCTCGCTGCACGTCCCCACATCGAAAGCTGATATATGGCAACATATGCAAATTACATTTGGATTTCACATACTGTATATAAAATGTCATAT
>CAIGQV010000919.1:727844-773806 GCA_903798115.1 Danio jaintianensis
ATATATATATATATATATATAACTGGGTTGCGGCCGGAAGGGCATCTGCTGTGTAAAACATGCCGGAATAGTTGGCGGTTCATAGTTGGCTGTGGTGACCCCTGATAAATAAGGGACTATGCCGGAAAATGAATGAATATATATATATATCTGCGTGTGTGTGCTCATATACAGCCTAACATGCACACCTATATAAATTATATGTCATATATTTGTAGGTTCCCAGTGATGTGTTGCAGCTGGAAGGGCATCCGCTGCGTAAAACATATGCTGGATAAGTTGGCGGTTCAGTCCACTGTGGCGACCCCAGATTAATAAAGGGACTAAGCCGAAAAGAAAATTAATGAATGAATCAATATTTGTAGGTAAAATATATAACATAATAGGTAATATATTTATGTAACATATATTTACATATTTGTAATTATAATGGTTGAAAAAATGGTAATTTTTGCAATATTTTGACATGTATAACATATTTTATATATGTGAAATCTATATGAACTAGTATGTCACATGTAATTTGCTATATATATATATATATATATATATATATATATTTTTTTTTTTTTTTTTTTTTTTTTTAATTTTTGGCATCTGTGTTTCCATCAGTCTGGTCTTGATTTGGTCACAGGTTCTCCTCCACAGTGGTGTTTTCATTAGTCAATCATCTTTGAAAAAACCTTCTGTTAATGCGAATCCAGCCCTGACATTGGTCTGCTGTGGTGCTGTGATTGGGCTTTCTTGCACACAGTAATGTCAAATATGAAAACATTGTCTGCAAAAGTGGTGCATAGAATAAGGATGAAACCAATAGATAATGTAGTCTAGATGGTCATCTTCTGTGGTAACTGATGTCATTTGATGTATCCTGAAATTTTCATGATCTAAACTTGAAATATTGTACATCAGTTTCCATGCATCGAGTAATCCAACAGTTATTTATTATTTTGAGCTCTTGTATCAGTTGATAGTTACATTGTGTTTCAAATGTAATGTCTCATTACATTTGAACATACATTGCATTTTGAAATGGGACCAATTTGATGTTTAATTTTCTTATATTGAAAAGGTGATTTTAGTTCAATAAAGTATCTTTGACTTGTGTGTATTGTATCTAAGCATTTGAAGAAAAAAAAGTGCAATTTTAGCAATGGTTGTGAAGTTTGTGTCTAGAGTTTTGAAAATTGACACCAGAGTCCTGAAATTTGTGGCAAAACGATTGTAAAAAAACTGTAACACACCCATGAAAAGCAATTGGTGAGGATCTTGGTTATTTTTTTTTTTTTTGTATGACCAGGAGAAATGGTTACGTTGACAGTACAGAAACAAGTTAATGGATTAAATGAATACATTATGTAAACCAATGTAGACTATGAGTGGCTATGTATGACTGAAATATAAGGAAGTTTAGACAGAATATTTGGAGGAAGCATGAAACATTGGAAGGCCTGAGAGTGGGTCTATCTTACAACGAGCCAAAGCCTGCTTGTAGTTGATCTTTTCCTTTGTGATTGGATCAGTCAGCTCTTTTGCATAATTGATCTCTTCCTGAAGCTCTCTCATCATTGTACTGTCAATCATCTTAGAGCTGACTGCATCCACAATGTTAACTCTTCCTGGTTTGTTGGGGTTGACCAACCCGCCCGTCAGAAATTGTGCCTCCATGTATCTCATGGCATTTTCTTTGGGCATCCAACCTTTTTGTACAGCCTCTCCAACCGACAGACGTTCTTTGGTCATAGGATCCTCAACTCCGGTAAAGGCCTTTTGAGCATTTAGTAACCTCTGTAGCTGACTAGACTCGATCAGACCTCGATCAGCTGCTTTGTGTACCGAATATTTTATTCCATTGCTGATGTCCACAATACCTCCAGTGGCTGCTTGTGCTTCAAGAAGCTTTTGGGCAGTGTTGGTGTCAATCATCTTTCGACCCATGGCACTGCGCACATTTACACATGAATCTGTGTGTACATCATATACACCACATACAGGAAACTCTTCTTTAAGCTGTTGAGTCAATTGGCTGTTAACTGCAGTGTATGACCTTGATTTTGTTTCACCAGCTACAAGAAGAGCAAACTCTGAAATAGGCATTTTGCCATCCTTATACTGTTGTAGTTGGTATTTAGTCACCTTGCCTTCTTTTAGTGCAGTTTTGATGGAGTACTGTTTACCACTCTTGCGATCTTGCAAAACCAATATCTCATCATCGGGTGCCATTGTGGTGATTTCCTCCCAGTCGCACTCCAGTTCTTGCAACTGTAAATATTTGTTGCGATCGAGGTAGCCTTGCATATAGGCATCATATGGTGACATATCTTTTCCAGTGTTGGGGTCCAAGATGCTTATCTTTGTGGAAACATTGACTTCCTTAGTGCGCATCTCAGAGGAATCCTCCATCCTTAAACTGTTCTTCAGCTCCCTAATTATATTATCTCGTTTGTGAATTTTGTCCTTTTCATCAAGGATCTCCCTTTCCAGTCTCTGACCATCTGATTCCATTTTAATGCTTCTTTGCCTGTTCATTTGGTTTCTTTCACTCATCAGCCTAGAATGCTGGTGGAAGGAGATGCTGATATTTTGTCTTTCAGATTCCAAAGATCTCAGTTCTCTCTGAAGGTTTTCTTTTTCTCTTTGCAGCTTGTCCCGATCATGAATTATGTTGGTCTCCTCCAGCGACATTGTAGTTTTTTTGCTTGATTGTTGCTGCAGTTTCTCATCTAGACGATGGCGTTCATCCTCAAGGTCTCGCCTGGCATTTTTCTCCTGAAGGAACTGGTCTCTAAGGTGGGATCGTTCTGCTTCAAGTGCTTGATCTTTCTCTACACGAACAACCTCTTTATAGATGGTCTTCTCAACTGACTTCTCTCGCTGCAAGATTTCAATATCAAGTGTCAATTTCCTGATATCTCTTTCTAAACGCATAATGTCACTCCTCTCTTCATCCATATCTGTTCGAAGACCATTTGTTAGTTTATCAAGTTTTGGATCCCTCTCAACTTTCAGAACTTCCTCTATGACTATGTTCTCTTCAATAGGAGGTGGGGCAGTTTCTAGCTCATGAATTCTGGATTTAATTTGTCTCAGCTCAGTTTCCACATGGATCTTTTTTTGCTTTTCATTACTGCTCCTGATTGTTATCTCCTTGTCTTCTATGAGTGCTCTCAGCTGCTGTACCTCTAGTTCTAGTTTTCTCCTATTCTTCACTTCTTCATCTAGACTCCTTCCTAACCTATCATGATCAAGGATCTGCCTTGGATCCTTTTGTAGACGCACTACCTCTTGTACTACAACTTTTTCCTCAGGTTTTTGTCTCTCAAGCTGAATATATTTATTCTGAAGATCAAACACCATTTCCTCTATTGTTCTGCGCCTCTGAGTTTCCTCGCGGACATCTCTCCTGAGACGATCAACTTCTTTCTCTAGAAGTGGGTCGTCAACATACTTTGTTACATCTTTGGTGACAATCCTGGTCTCAACCTTTGACTTTTCAGCTTTCCACTCATCCCTGTCTTTTCTTAGACGTATAAGATCATTCTGCAAATTGCTGTAGACTTTTTGCAGGGAATATACTTGATCAGAAAGCCTCTGTATCTCTCTAACATTCTCAGGACTTCGTTCCTCTTTTACAACCTCCTGGACTACTTCCTTGTACTCAATCTTGGGTTTCTGTGCATGAAGAGCTGCATGTTCTGTTTTGACAAAGCTAATTTGTCTCTCAAAGTCTGAGCACTGCCTGCTGTTGTCTTGAAGCTCTCTTCTCAAGCGTTGCATTTCTGCTTCTGTTTCAGGGGCCACTCTGAAGTTCTCATTTATGATTTCTTTGACCTCCACTTTGGGCTTCATCTGTTGTATTTGGACATAGTGTGATTGAAGGTTACTAAGCTCAAACATGAGACTTTTGTTCTCATTTCTCACTTCTTCTATTTTAGTCAGAATCCCTTTGGACTCCATTATAAGTACAGGGTCCTGCTCAACTCTTTTTACCTCTTTCGTGACAACTTTTGGCTCCAATGTTGGGATGAGTCTCTCAAGAGAATTTATATTACTTTTGATTTGAGAGATTTCACTCTTCAGTGACTTGCACCTTTCTCCTTCATCTGAGATATCCAACTCAAATGTCCTAACTGCTTTCAACATTTCTGGATCTTTTTCAAGTCTAACCACTTCCTTTTGCACCACCTTCTCTTTTATGTTTTGCTTCTTTTGCTCTAAAATTGTCATCTCTGTTTGCAGCTTCGCCTTCTCTTGTTCTTTAACTCTCAGTTCACGACTCAATTTGCTTATGTTTTCATGAATATTTGATGATTCTACATCTAGTTGAGGGTCTCTCTCTACTTCTGTCACTTCTCTCGTGACTAGCTTGGGCTTGGTGTTCTTAAGTTCACTCTCTAGGCTAGTGATCTTTCTGTTCAGTACCTCAATCTCACTCTGTGTTTTGGTGCGTTTCAATGCTTCTTCATGAATCTTTTTTTGAAAGTCATCCACGCTGGCCTGAAGTTTTGGGTCACGGTAATACTGCAGTATCTCTTTCTCCTCTACTCGTTCTATTCCTCTTCTGCTTTTCAGAGATAAATATTTGTTTTTGATGGTGCCCAGTGTATTCTCTGCAACAGTACGTTTGGCAATTTCCTCCTTTAATTCTTTCTGGAGAACTTCAGTGTCCTCAGAGGCTTTTTGTTGCAACTGCTGTTGTTGCTGTTGTTGTATGGTGTTGACTTGTTCCACATTCTGTATAAATGGAATAAAGACCAGTTGATATTAAGTCACTTGATTTTCAGTTTTTAAAAAAAAGATTACATGGATAATATGAAAACTCATATCACTGGTAAACTATGTTTTTTTTTTCTTGTTTGCACCTCAGCCACAATGCCCTTTGCAAAGTTTATTTGTTTGAGTAACTGGTCACTCTCAGCAGCGGTCTCAGCATAACGGTTAGTAAGATCCTTCTCCTGTAGCATAACAAAAGGAAGAATTATGTATTTGACCAATATTATGAGTTTTGTCAAATTTACATTTCAATATTTTACCTGTTTAGCAACAGAGCTTGCTAGGGTAGAGGTGTGAAGCCTTTTAGCATTTGTCACAGTTGAGTCATCAAGAATAGCTTTGTACTTATCACAATTCATCTCATATTCCTGCCCCAAAATAAGTGCAATAGAATTTACATTATAATCTGTTTCAGCAAAACAATAAATAACACTTTCCAGTGTTATAAAACAGCTTTCACCGATTTATGTTTTAAATGTTAGACTTACGTTGAGTACATTTTGGAGATCCTTGGAGAGATCAACCACTCTGTTCATGTCATCACCTTTCCTCTGTATATCTTCTATTACCCTCTTTAATAATAATAAAAAAGGACTTTGTTATATATGTTATGTTACTTTGTTAATATATTAAATATATTGTATGATAGTCTAAAAATCTAACCTTTTGAGAGTTCTGCTTGGCATGGATTTGAGACAAATCATCTTTGGGGCTAACCTTGTTGTCCGGTAAATTATCTAAGAGTAAGTTCAGTGATTGGCTCACATTTTGAAAGTCCTGATATTTTGTGTTAGCTTCCTGCAAAAGCCTTTCTCTAAAGAAATACAAATAATAATAATAATAATAATAAAAAATAAAAACAATAATAATAATAATAAGCTTATACTTTCATGGAGAACAGAGAAAGTAATGCCACATTAAACTTTAACTTCAATTCTAAAATAGTTGGGAGATTTTGTAAAATGCAATTGAAGTCAAGAATCAAAAGAAAAAAAATAACATATTGGGACAGATTTAAAATAAAATTTTAGGTTATAAAATATCCAAATTATTTTTGAAACAGTGCATAATAAGCAAGGAATCTCAAATGGCACTGAATAAAAGTGCTGTGCTGTAAAATCTATAATAATGTCTTTTTAAAAAAAAACAGTCATTGCCGTTGCAATAAGAAATGTTACTTGAATGTTTGCTATCATGAGAAAGTTATGTTATTTCTGTGGGGTGAAACCACCAGCTTCTTTTTTTTTTGCAAACAAAGGGTATTGATACCCAGTCCTATTTAACAGTATGCTTAATTAGTAATTTTGTTATAATGTTATTATTTAATTAGTATCCTCCATTTCCAAACAACTAAACACTCCTGTTCAGCAAATGTTTCTGGCAACCAGGCAATTCAAACCAGCAATCTTCTTGCTGTGAGGCAACAATGCTAACCACCGTCCTAACAATTAAACAATGAAAGTAAAAGGAACCATGATGACACTATATTAAATAAGTAAAACATCTTTAAAAAAAAAAAAAAGGATGATTTTACAAAATACTATTTATTTGGTCAGTGAAAATATTGGATTATTATTATAATTTTTTTGTCAATTAAATAAAGGTTAAAGAGAATAAACCAAACACATTCTTTATTTTAGTGCATTTTACAAAATGCCCCAACAATTGATAAAATTAGGAGTAACAAAAACAATTAAACTTTTCATTATGATTTAGATTATTCAGCAGACATACAGCACTCACCTTTCACTCAGCTGGTTGATCACATTAGAGTATCGGCTTTGAAGATTCTTCACTTCTGCTTCCTGTCTGCGTATATCAGGGCAGTATTCTTGGTAACCCTGCTGAAGTGAACCGCATAGCTTCTTAAGTGCCTCTAGGTCCTCACTTAGCTTTTGCATCTCATTTTGAGAACCAGCAATGTCTTTTTTTAATCCCTGAATGAATGACAAGGTATTTTGTTATGATTCAAAATATTATAGTATTATTCATGTACAATGGCATAACTTGAAATCAGTTTAAAACGAGATTTATTGGTTTGATGGCAATATACTAGTTTTATCCTCTTTTTTTACCTTTAGAAAATCATCCAACTTTATGCAGTTTTGGTGTCTTTTGCAAATGTTCTGTACTTGTACTTGTCACAAAATAAACTTAACACTTAAAATATCTTTAATGTATTTCAAAACTATTTGCTATTGATGTGGTATATGGTTATGTTTAGGGACAGGTTAGGGTCAACAATATATGAGACATTTACAAGTTAAAATGCAATACATGTAATTAAAAAGTTGAGTTACAGATTTAATTGTAGGCAGGTAGTTTCTAATACACGTGTTATGAAAACCATTTAGGCAGGTTGTGACAAGTTAATACAAATATTACAAGTTAATTCATATTAATAAAGGACACTTGAAGTGTGTCTCAACTCTGGGTATGTAATGCAGGTTAATGATTCAAAAACGAAGCAGCAATGGGATTTCATTGTACTAATGGACTTCACCTGAATCTCCTGTGTATGTGTCTGAATGGTGCTAGGCTTGTCAAGAGCGGCACCATCATCACTTAGCTGTTTTTCAAAGCCTGAGACAGTGTTGTCCAACTGTCTAAGCTGTCTCTCCAAAACCATAGAGGCATTTGCTCTAGTGTTAAAAAGAGGCAGAGTTGCAACATCTAAAATATTTCTTTAATTACCATTATAATCACTTTTGTAATTATGCATACTTCTTTTTGTAGAGACTAATCAGAGCAGCTAGACTGTCCTGTTTGTTTTTGGCATCACTGAGGTTTTGGAGTGAAGTAGAAGAAGTTGGCCCATTAAAGTCTTTTGAAAGCTGAGGTTCCATTTCCATTTGGGCTGCAATCCTCTGTTTTTCCAGCTGCTGGAGTGCTGCAGTTGTTCTCTGTTTGGAGAACAACAATCTTAAATAAGCAGTGTATAACAGCATTGAAGTGTTCTTCATCCTCTAAAAGCCTTTATTAGAAGAAAAAAAATTAGAGCAGAGGTGTTCAAACATCTTCCTATTGACCTTATTCTTCAATGCGGAAGTGCGCTCGTTTTTGCGATTGTTTTAGAACTTCCGATTCAGTCGCTTATGGGAGAAATGACTAGGAATAATAAACGGCAGAAAACGGTCAAACAAGTGTTTGCTTGACTATACAGACAAAGTAGAATAATATAATAAGAAAATATCAGTTTGCAACATCAAGCAGCAGAACGAGCCGTTTTTAACGTCTAAAAATGAATGGAAGTGAATGAGAACGGAAGTCTCGAGCCAAAAAGATTCAAATGGCTGCGCCCGCTCGTACGTGAAGAATAAGGTGAATAGGGCTATTGTCTTGCAGAGTTTAACTCTAACCACAATTAAACAAACCACACCAGCTAATCAAGGTCTTCTGATGTTTTAGAGCTGGTTGGAGCTAACTCTCTATAGGGCATTTGCACACACAAATTAACGCACAGGCCTACTGAACACTTTCTGAGGGCACTAGACAAGCAGGCAGCCATGGTAAATTTAATGTGTGTAATTTCATTCATTCATTTTCCTTCAGCTTAGTCTATATTTCAGAGGTCGCCACAGCAGAATGAACCGCCAACTATTCCAGCATATGTTTTACGAAGCAGAAGCCCTTCCAGCTGCAACCCAGTACTGGGAAACATCCAGTTTATACCACTAAATATATATACCCAGTATACCACTAAATAATTACTTAATTACTGTTACTAATTACTTAAAAGGACATCTAGGTGACTGGAAATCATTGTGTAATATAAGTAATACTATGTAGAAGATTTTTTATTTCTAGATGTCTATGTAATTTCTCACCTCTTGCTCCTGCAGACGTTTAGCAAGGTCTGTGGCAGGGTCAGTGCGGTTTAGTGGGCTTCTTAAACAGTTCAGAGTGTCCATCTCAACTTGAGCTAGATCTTTATCCATTTGGTTTAGATGGTTAGCCAGCAATACAGCTTTGGGATTTTCCTCAGCTCTAGGAGCAGGAACTACAAAAAAAAAAAAAAAGTTCAATGGTTAGTTCATCAAAAAAAATTTTATTGTTATTAATTCAACATCAAATTTTATGTTTATTTTTAAATATTATGAAGCTATGAGAAATGTTTTGTGCATACATAAAAAAATGACAAAAATAAAACTGATTCTTCTTCTCAGGATCAGTTTAGGGCCTGCGTTCATGAGCACTATGCACTGTGCCTGGATGCCCTTATGTGAAGCACAGGCACATCCGAAATATCAGCAGTGTAATGCACATAGATACATGCTTTTGTGGATGTGTGCCCTATACTGATACTGAAGTAAAGAAACTGCTGAATACATTTGCTATTTTTGCTTTATGTGTGCTCAAATGTATTCTCATAGCTTCATAATAATACTATCAAACCACTGAAGCTATATGGTCTGTTTTAAAGATGTTTTTTGGTACCTTTCTGGACTTTGAACAAGCTGTTTAATATAAAATATCTAAATTTGTGTAAATTTGAATGAAGGTCTCTGAGGTTCGGAATGACCTGAGGGTGAGTAATTAATAACTTCATTATCATTTTTAAGTGAACTGACTTTTATGATCACTGCATATATGTCAAATATTTAGAAAATATAAATCTACAATGAATTTCATCCTAATTAATACGCAGAAACTGATTCACACAAACACACTAATCCATGACGCTACAAAGTGTTTTGAACAGGCCTTTGGTCAGACTAGCACACAAAAGGAGAGGAGCAATATGGTTTTGATGCTGAATGACAAACTAATGTAAACTTCACATGCTTTATAGTGTAGTGCATGAAAAAGTAATTTGGAAAAAATTCACTCAAAATAAACTGCAAAAAAAAAAAGATAGATGTTTTTGTAATATAGTTACAATTGTATATGTTTAATTTTCAGGCTTGTGCATTTACACCAAGTGAATGCACTGAATGGTTCACTTGCTCAAACACCAAAGAAAATGGCAGATCACAGTTGTTATGTATTGACATACATTGGGCTTTCAGATTTCAGATCGACGCAGGTGTCATTTTTACGTTTTGCGCCACTTTGTGCACTCATGGGCGGGCTGGTCTAAAAAGGAGCTGTGTTAAGGTGTGTTGTTGGCGTGTTGCTATTTTGAGGCAACTGAAATAGACCGCACCATTGACCAACAAAAAGCTGATCTAAAGTCAATGGCTCAGAGTTTTTATTATTTAAAGAGCGCATTAGTTATGTGCCTATGCAGGTCCAAAACACGCATAGTCATTGCTTAATACACACAGGGATGTACAGCAATACACATATCTTTACATATGAAAAAAATTAAAGGATTAAAATGTAAAAAAAATATATTATTTCCTATATAAATATAAAAAGAGCTACCTGCTCCCATGCCTTCTTCACTGATCGGGGGGCTTTGGAATCCGGCTCTGTTGTAGTGACTTTATTCATGACAATTTGCATTTGTTTAATGTTATTATTAGTAGTAGTATTTATTATATACACTTAGCAAACAAAATTACGAAACTTAATAGGCTATGTCATGGATGTCTTCAGTAGAATCCACAATCCTTAATCCTTACTCCTTAATCCACAGTCGAAAATAAGAGGCCGAATGAAAGTGGCTTTAACTTTTTTCTAGCTAGTGAAGCATTTAGTTTTTCCACTTACAAAGTCTGCCATGGACATAGCAAGTGGCGCGACACAACTGAATCTTAAAGTGAATGGAAGATGAGACTCTGATTGGTTTAATGGAAGTTATGCTCAAAACACACCCATAACTAATTAAGAAAATAAGGACAACCCTTTTAGACTATGCGTTGACGCACAGATAATTTTTTCATCCTTAAAATAGCAAAAGTGGATTTGGAAACACCCTTAGTGCTTTTGCGCCATCCGTTTTAGACTTTATGCTTAGACTGTTAAAATAAAGCTCATAATCTCTAAATGTTCACATTGCTGAATTAAAAATCTTTAATGGGTTTTAAATTACCTGGAGCCTGTGATAAATTGGTTTTGGATTGTTGATTGTTCAGCAAAGTTCTCAGAGCAGCCCGTCTTTTCTTTAAATCTTCTAACTCCTTCCCAAGCCTGCTCATACAAACAGAAGTTCTTAGTTATTCTTGGTATGTTAAAATTATGTCATTACTCGTTTGTTTTTGACATTAGCATATCATACAGACTCAAAGACTCAATTTTACATTGTTTTGGAGTGTGATAAGCATTTGTTTTTATTCTTACAGGTCCACTCGGTTGATAGCCTCATGATCAGGTGGAGGAATCATAAAGCAAACTCCAGGAAATTGTTTACTTGTCCCATCACTGGACTGAACTTCCCAGTTGTCATTGTCTGTGTTGGACTTTAGATTGAACAGCTCTCCTCTGTTTAATGTGGCCTGAAAATAATTAATTTACAAAATAATATTTTAATTAATAGAAATAAACAGATTAACAGAAAATTAACTTAGCTTTATTTTAAAACCATTTTTCTCTAGAGATTCTAACCTTGGGAGTTTTCCAGTCACATAGAGACTCAACTGTAGTAGTTTTGCTTGGAGGAATGCGGCGAAGTTTTAGTGGTATGATTGTAGTGCTTCGCTTTCTCATGTCAGCCAATAGCTGCTCATTGCGCTGTACAGGCCTTTCTTCACCCTGCAAAATATAAGATAGTGATGGATAAAGAGCTGTATTAATTTATATATATATACTGTAATGCCTAAACAGGATGTCTACAGAGTTTAACAAGTTAAAGACATTTTAATACCATTTTAATAGCAACTTATATTAACTTCAAGACCACCAAACCTGCAATGAGAATACTTGTGCATGTATACAATTTGTATGTTTTTTTTTTCAGTCAGGAAATTAATTGTATTCTGGAAATATAAACAAATTTTGATTTTGATACCTGCAACACACTCCAAAACAATTGGCACAAAGTCAGAGGCCAATTAAAAGGCAAAAGGTCATATAACATATAACAATGAAACAGTTTTAAAGCAGTCCACAATAAGCATGTGGATTGGTGGTACATATTAGCTTCATGGTTGGGTATAAAATAAGCATCTCAGTCTTTGCAAGCAAAGCAGGATCATGGCTCTTTATTTTGTGCCAAAAGTCGTGAGAATTGTCAAAAAAAGGAAAATCACTTTGAGGCAATAGTGCTAACCACTGAGCCATCGTGCCACCCAACATAAGTTGAAATAACAAAGTTGTTAATTCAACTTAACCTGGTATGTTTTCACTGTCTCAACTAGTCTGCCAGTAGAGTTTTTGTCATCTCAACATAAAACACGCTGAACCAGCATTCTTTAGGTTGTGCCTCATACTCCAATCCAGCAAGCGGCGGAATATTCACTATTAATTTGGTTTGCCAACCGGCAGTTAAAAACCAAGGGTCTCATTTATAAAAATGGCATATGCACAAAACAGGGATAAAAATATAAGTACACCACTTCTCAAACAAAAGTTGTGATCTATAAAAACCAAACTTGATGGGAAAATGTGCTCAGCTGTAAGTAAAATCGAAGTGAACATATTTAACTTAAATATTGACTTAATCGAGCCATGTTAAATCATCATATGAGTTTTAATTATTAATAAGTTAATAACCATTTATTTTGGTGTACATTCAATTTTAGGAAGGTTTCTACACAGCGTTTTTATAAATGAGAGCCCAGAAGTCTGACACATAGGATGTTTTTCACCAAATGTTTTAAATGTTTAATCATCCTCAAGTTTGGTAAGTAATGCTACTTTAAATTTGTGTTATAACTTGTAAAATGACAATTATGAACTTATTGTCCATGTATTGTTCCCATCATCAACGTTTCTAGAACAGATTAGACCTTTGCTAATACATATGGGGCTGAAAAAAATTTAAAATAAAATAAAATAATAATAATAATAAAATAAAATATAAATATTGAACAAGGACAGCAGGGTAAAGAACATAGTAAGAGTGGTCTTGCATGGTTACATACAATACTATATACACATACACAGATGCATACATCAGCACTGATTAATCTCGGAGTCCAAAAATTCTTTCCACTTGCACCATAGAATAGCCCCTCTCTGTTTTTTTAGCTTAAGAGAGAAAGTAAAAGTTTCCATCTTCCATATTTCTACCACAATAGCTTTCCAATCTTCTAAGGTGGGAGGGCTTAGCAGAAGACATTTACGTGTAATAGCCTTCTTGGCAGCGACCAGAAATATTCTCCATAAATACGTGTCTCTAACCTCATGCAACTCAAAAATTCCTAGGTATAGCACCGAAAATTTAAACTGGATCTCGATCTTCAATATGGCCTCCAATGTCTTGTGTATATCCTTCCAAAACAGGTGTAAAATTGGACATCCCCAGAATATATGATGATGATTAGCCAGTTCCGAGCCACAATGCCTCCAACACCCTGTTCTCACTTTATCGTGGAACTTTTGTGCGGGAGTTATAAAGAAACGAATAATGTTTTTCCAGGCAAATAGTCTCCATTGGTGTGAGCCTGTAGTTTGCCATTGGGAGTTACATGTTTCTAACCAATCCTCTTCCGTTATACTACTACTTCCTTCTTTCTCCCATTTAATTCTTACATATGAGGTAGAGTCTGATCTGTAATTTTGAAAACAATGATAGAATTGAGAGACTACTTTACTGACAGTGTTACCCCCTATATGCTGACAGAAGTATTTTCACTAAAGCATTTTGAGTCCAACCCCCTCTCTTGTGCACTACTGAGTTAAAATAGTGCCTTATTTGAAAGTATCTAAACATGTCGAGGTTATTTAACATGAACTGACTCTTAAATTCTTGAAAAGTTAGAAAAATATTATTATTTGTTAAGGAATAATATGATGTGATGCCTTTCTTTACCCAGTTCTAATAGGATTCATCTAAAGTATTTGGAGTGAAATATTTGTCATATGCACACCACCTCATTATCTTTAGAGTGTCTTTTAATTCATATTTTTTAATGACTATAGCCCATGTTTCTAGGATAGTAGTAATCCATGGATACTCTTTATGTATATATTCTCTTAATACACTATCATCTGCTATTGAAGCTTGGATTGGTATTTCAGAAAAATAAGAGAAATCAATCTGTTTCCATCTGGCATTGTAGTCTGGATTGCACCAGCAAACTATAGGCCTTAACTGGGCAGCTATGAAATAATCTCTAAAAGATGGGAGAGCCAAACCTCCCTTTTCTTTAGGTAACTGAAGTGTTTTATACCGAATTCTAGTTTTTTTCCCTTGTTTCTTTTCCCTTCCCTTGAAATCCATTTATCCCAGTCTTTAAATTGTTCTTCTGAAATCTTTAGGGATAGTGTCTGAAATAAGTATAAAATTCTTTGGAGCATATTTAACCTAATAGTATTCACTCTATCTCCTAAATTTAAAAAAGGGATACGATTCCATCTCTGTATGTCTGCACTTATCTTAGTATTTAAGGTTTTGTAATTTACATCTGACAAGGTTTTGGTGTCTTTTGGGAGATATATACCTAAATATTTTATTACCTCTGTGTTATAATTAATTTTATACTTAATCCTTGTTTTCTCTGGGGGAGTGAAATTGTAGCAAATGACCTGTGTTTTTTTGCACATTAACTTTGTATCCCGATAAAGAACCAAATGTATCCAAAGTTGACATAAGAGCTATAAATGATGTTTCAGGGTCTTTCAAGTATATTAAAACATCATCTGCAAATAATGCAATTTTATGTTCCTCTTCACCCATCTTTATCCCCTTGATATCATGGTTCTGCCGTATCCACTGACTGAGGGGTTCAATATATAGTGAAAAAAGAAGTTGAGAGAGAGGACACCCTTGTCTTGTGCCTTTTTCCAAATGAAAAAAATTGGATAAGCTTCCATTTACATTGATTCTAGCTTGTGATTTTGAATACAATAACTGTATGGCTTTAATAAAATTTTCGTGTATACCAAAATTTTTTAGAGCTATGTATAGGTATGACCATCTTACTGAGTCAAAGGCCTTTTCTGCATCCAGACTCACTATCATTGCTTGTGTGTTACTTTCTTGTAAATATTTTAATATGTGTAGTGTCCGTCTGACATTATCCTGTGTTTGCCTCTGTAGAATGAACCCTGTCTGGTCATTATGAATTAACTCTGGTAGTAGTCCTTCTAATCTCCTAGTCAGTATTCCTGTATATAATTTATAATCAACATTCAAAACTGAAATTGGCCTATATGAGGAACAATCTAGTTTATCTTTTCCTTCTTTTGGAATTGGAGAGATGATTGCCTCATTCCATGAGATAGGGATTCCCTTTCCGTGAAGTGCATTATTATGCAGGAAGAAGAATAGGGACAAGTTGATCCTTGAATTTTTTATACCATTCACCTGTAAACCCGTCTGTACCTGGTGATTTGTTTGTTTTTAATCTGGCTATTTCTTTTAGCAGTTCTTGTGAAGTTATATTTTTTATCAGGCTTTTATTTTGTTCCTCCGTTAAATTAGGTAATTTTAAAGAATAAAGGAATGTCTTAATATCAATTTCTGATCCAGATACATTTTCAGTGTATAGTTTCTTATAAAAATGTTCAAATTGTTTGTGAATTTCTGTCAATCTATGTAATTTTTTTTTGTCTTAAGATCTCTGATTTTGTAGATTGTGTTATCAACTTGCTGTTTTCGGAGCCTAAATGATAGGATTTTTAATGATCTAGTCCCTGCTTCATAACAATGTTGTTTTAAAAATATGAGATTCTTCTCTATTTCTGCATTATGTAACTCATTAATTTCTTCTTTTACTTTTCTTATTTCTTGCATTAGGCCAGATTTTTGGGCTTTACTGTTTTTATGTTTCATTTCCACCTCCTTTAACTTTGATTGTAATTTGGTGAATTTCTCGTCCTAATTTATTTTCTAGTGTGGTTGTTGCAATTATTTTTCCTCTTAAGACAGCTTTACAAGCGTCCCAAAGTACAGATGGGGAAACTTCTCCATTGTCATTCTCCTTTAAGTAATGTTTAAATTCAGTTATCATGTGTACTATAAACTGCTCATTATTCAAAATGCTTGAATTCAGTCTCCATAATTTGTTAATTTGAGTTCTGTTTAAGCTAACTGAGGCGTATACTGATGCATGGTCTGATAGGTCCATTGTTCCTATGCTGCATTTAGTTACCTTATGTCTATCCTTATTGAATATAAATAAATAGTCTATTCTTGAATATTTTGAATGTGGGTGGGAGTAATGAGTATAGTCTCGTTCTTTAGGGAAGAAATCTCTCCATAGGTCTATCAATCCTAAATTTCTCAATATAGCTTTGAGTTTTATTGCTATAGAGGATTTATATCTCTCTGCCACTTTAGAGGTATCTATTTTTGAATTAAGAATTATATTAAAGTCTCCCCCGCAAATTAAGGTTCCTTGTGTCTCAATTGCGATGATATTAAAGATTTTTCGATAGAATTTAAATTCACTACCCGGAGGTACATAAACATTTAGGAATGTCACTGGAGCACCTTCAATTTGTCCTTTAATTAAAATATAACAACCTTCTTTATCTTTGATTTCAGTCTGATGGTCATACCTAAGCTTGTTTGATATTAAGATAGCTACTCCCTTCCTTTTGCCTGATGCATGTGATGAGGAAAATACATGTTTAAATCCATTTCTTGCTAATTTACAGTGTTCTGTCTGATTCAGATGAGTCTCTTGTAGAAATGCTACTTGGACTTTGTCTTTTTTTTATTTTGACAACATTTTGGTTCTTTTAATGGGATTGTGGACTCCATTTATATTATATGTAATTAATCTAAAGGTATTGTCTAAGCCGACCATATGCATATATTGTCTTAACACTTATATTAACCTTAAAAAAACTGTGCTTACATTTCCCCTGCAGTTTAACAGAATAACGAAACATAAAACTATGTACAAAACCATTCAGAAAGAAAATTAGCAAAAACATTTCTTTAACACTATTTATGACTTCCACCAGTGTGATCCACTGTCTATGGACCATTCTTGAGCCGGTATAGAGATTCAGCTCGAAGGGGAAATTCTCAGACCTAAAAATTGGAATGAGGGCCCTTGCTGGCATAACTGCTTAATAACAAACAAAACAAAAATTCCCAATATTTAAAGAACGATCAACATTTTTCTATATATTAACAAGGGGGTTTCGCTTTTACCAAACACACACACAAAGAAAGGGGGAGTGGGGAACCTATCCAAGTTTGTAATGAAAAACTGTCCTTATGTTTATAGAAAAAGCAGAAAAATAAAGTCAGACCTATGTCACCGCTGTTCCATTATTTGTCTTTCCATATTCGCCGTGCAAGGTAACATTAGTGGGGTCGGGAATTCTTTTCGTCTAAAACTTTTCAGTCGCTCCACGTAATCCGGTGCTGAGGTAGTTTCCCCAAGGCGGTGTTGTCCTTTTTTCGTTGTACAGGTTCGGCGCTGGAGGCGTTCGAACAACGATTCCTGTGGTGGGATGACATCCACCTGTAGACCCTGTGCTTTCATGTCTTTAGTTGCATCTTCTGCAGAGTTGTACAATACTGTTTCGCCTTCATAGAAAACACGGAGTTTCGTGGGGTATGGGGTTTGAAATCTGATCCTTTTTTCTTTTAACACTTTTTTTGCCTGTGCATACTCTAAGTTTTTTTAATACATCCTGGGGGTAGTCGTGGTCGCATGTGATGCGGGCGTTATTCCATTTAAGAGCTCCTTTTCTCCACACCTGCCCCAGGATGTCCTCCTTAGTTTTAAAGCTCAAAAAATTCACAACAATGGATCTCGGTCTCGTTTTGTCTGTTAGTTTTGGCGCTATAGCTCTATGAGCCCTCTGAATGTGGAGCTCTGTCGATGGATCAAGACCCAGGCCATCCTTCAGTAATTTATCAGTGAACGAGATGGTTGATAAGCCGTTTTCACTGTCCTCAGGTACTCCATATATTCGGATGTTATCTCGTCTTGACCTGCCCTCTTGATCACTCAGCTTATTTTCTAGCTGCGTCTGAAGTTTTAGCAGTTCAATTAGCACCGCTCCCGTCTGTTGTATTTGCGCCTCTGCTTCCGCGATGCGACCCTCTGCCTCTTCCATGCTCTTATTCATGCTGTTCAATTCTTCCTTAATATCAGTTAGTTTTTCATTATTTTCCTTTCTGAATTCTCTCAGCTCAATGAGTATTTTCTCCAGGTTAATTTCCATCTCAGCGTTAGCATATAGGCTAACAGTTGGCTCCATTTTGTCCGTTTCTTCTCCAGCTTCTGTCTTGTCTTGATGACCTGGGATTTTCTTTTGTCTTCCCCTTGTTTCCATTCCTGCCCCACCTTCCATTGTAATGTTTTATGTTAAAACTTGTTCGATATTCGAATGATTAGGGGCTTTTAGGAGTATTTGTTGGGAGAGCAGTTCTCTCGCGCTTCCATTAGTTTTCGCGCCGTTCCGGAAGTCTAAATGTAATTTTCATAATTCTAAAGCACATGCCACTAACAGGCAGACCGAGGTTTAGGTCCAGACCCAGAAACCATGCCATACAGACCCAGATCTACAGCTGAGAGGTGTGTGTCAGACTTTTTAAGCCCGGCTCCTATTGGGTTTTATTCCACACCCAATCGCTGCCACTATATATTCACTCTTTGTTCGCACATTGTCCACATAGAACAGTTTTCTTTCCATCTTGTCTATTTTACCCCTTTTACAAGATGTAAGATAAACCTTTGGTGTCTACAGAATGTGTCTGTAAAAGTTTAAGCTCAAAATACCCATCAGATTATTTATTATACCCTTCTGAATATGTGAATTTTGGAGTAAAATTATATTGTAGCTGTTTTGTTTCCTGTGCCTTTAAATGCAAATGAGCTGTTTCTCCCCACCCACCATCCCCACATGCATGTCTGTTTCTCCTGCTGCATCACATAGACAGCAGTGGCAGAGACAGCAATGAAGCAGATATTCAGTTCAAAATACAGTAGCAAGTACGTTTATTGGATGTATTTGTTTGTTACAAAGTAACTATTACTTAATTCCTGAATAATATGATATATAAATACTACTATGAATTGTTTATCAATCCTTTACTTACTTATTCTTAATGATCTTAAATGTCTATTATGTCTATGTCTTAATGTCTATTAATGTATAGTTGATACATTAATGTATTAATGTAAATGATTAAGTAAGTATTTTTATATAGTGTCCAGTTATTATAAAGTGTTACCAAAGTGTTTTATTTTTGTCTAAAGATGAAGAGAGACAATGTTTAATTCATGTGCAGAGTAGAGCAGCAACTTTTAGGGTAAGATTTGTTAAAAGATTTCTGAACACTACTGTAAATGAAAATTGGAGTTCGGCCGCTTCCTACATTTTAAAGAACTTTGAAGGTTTGGGCTTGGACAAGTCTTTGTTTTGGATGAATCCTAAGATGTATCCAAGTTACCTGTATATTATCTGATGCCATAGCAATGACAGAAAAGTTGAAAATGAATTCAATATAATAGAATAGTAGAAATTATTACTAAAGAAGATGTCGACATTCTGAAGGACTTTGAAAAAGGGTGGATTCAGCCCAAGAAAGTTTTTTTTTGTTTTTTTTTGTTTTACAAATTTACATTTTATACCTGATTTGAAATTGTGCAGCGGTTTCCTTTTTTTAAGATGTAAGAGTTTAATATTGGTAGGAAAAGAACAAGCATCTGGTAAAGCAATGTCCAAATGTTGTATTAAAACTTTCAATAAGAAATGCCTTGATAGTAAAGTAGACAAACCTTGGAGCAATGTCTTAAATTTAAGTGAAAATTCAAGACCTTAATGGGGATCACTTTATAAGTTACCTTTAAGTAAAAAAGCAGAAGATTTGCATGGAATTATAGCTGTCAATATTCTGTTTCAATACTGAATCAAGAAGTTAATCATCATTGTCCTTTTTGTCTGCAAAGAAAAACAGTGTTCCATGCCTTAATGTATTGTAGTACAGTGTTTCCCAACCACGTTCCTGGAAGACCACCAGCTCTGCACATTCCCATGTCTCCTTAACCAAACACACCTGATTCAGATCATCAGCTCATTAGCAGAGACTGAAAGACCTGTAATGGGTGTGTCAGACAAAGGAGACATCCAAAACTTGCAGTGCTGGTGGTCCTCCAGAAACGTGGTTAAGAAACACTGTTGTAGTAGATTAAGGCCCTTTTCTACAAGATCTGTTTAAATGGTTTAAGGAAATGTTCTTTAAGGAGGTTTTTATTTGTGGTTTCAAGTATTCTCGAAAACGTTCATATAAATGTCAGTTGCTTAACTTTCATTGGGTGAAGCAAGATAGCAATTTATATTAGTAGGAAAAGAAAAATGGAGGAGAATTCTGATACTGATGTAAAATGCTCTTTGATCAGTTATTAACAATCAATTCAGTGATTCATTAGAGTGAGCAGGGCTACTGCTGCCACATACAAAATGACTAAATATTTTTATATGCTATTGAATGCAGCAGGACTTTGTGTGCACAAACTTTTTGTCAACAGAGCACACCAGTTATGTTTCCCCGGACAGTAGATTGCTTCTGATAGAGAATAGCAGATCTGTGCATAAGAAAGTGGGAGCACGCAAGTTCTTTTTAAACACTGGTAGCACCGAGTAGATACAATAACTTCTGAGGGAAAATGCTTCATTGGTCTGTCCAGTGATTGTATTTGAAGAGTTCAGATGCAAAATCCTCCAAATGGCATCTGAAATGTTCTCCTAAAATGAGCATTTTTCTCAACCTCCTATGTTTATGTTCAGTTATTTCACTTTAAAGGCAATGAAAAGAACTTATTCATCACTATAAAAGTAAAATTACTGAGCCTACATACAGGAGTTAAATGCTAATTTTGCAAATGCTGATTTTAGAAGAAAATATCAAATGGCTTTTAGAGGTTTTTGCATATGAACTCTTCATTTGATTCCTTGGGTCCATCAGACCAAAGAAATATTGTTGCGGTATCATAAGCAAAATATTTCAGATCAATCGAGTATCAATTTAATCTTTTAAAAATGAAGTCATTTTAAGACTTTTTAAGGACCTTAACCTACTCTGCTAAAGCAGGACTGAAAATTGGTATGTTCTGTGTTTTGGAAATTTTTTAATCATTTTATTATTTAACCAGTATACAGAACATGATACAAATCAAAAAATTTATTCTACTGGTTGTGTTGTTAAGCAATGCTATGATATATTTAATCAATTCCAGAAGTGTGACGCTCACAGATATTAAACTATGAATTGGAAACAACCTAAAAAAACATTTTAAAAAAACATACAGGAAGTGCTTCACTTAAGTGCTACACTTAAATGCAACCCCAGGATTTTAAAACTAAAATGGGGTCTTCAGTGTTTTCAAAACACCCTACTGTGTTCACTAGTTCCTTGTTTAGCTTATAATCCTGTCTCAGCTCACACATTCACCCACAACCACCAACCTCTCATAGGTGTGCAATGTATAATTTATATATAGAATTAATCTTTATTTCTATAGCTCTTTATCAATATAGATTGTGCCAAAGCAGCTTAACATAGATGATAAATTGAAACTGCTTCAGTCCAGTTTTCACAGTTGAAGTTCAGTGTATAATGTAAATGTCACTGCTGAAAGTCCAAACACTGAATGCATGCATAGTTATTATAATTATATCATTGCTAATCAATGAATATGTAGTAAAATCTTTAAAAAGTGACTTTACCTGAAGCTGCATCTGATTTTCAGTGCTGGTTTTGCCATTGACTGTTTTGGCATCAACAGTGGAGCCAAGCTTAGACAAAGACTCAGACAAGGTGTCTGCATCCAGTTGATACTGTAGAGAAGAATGTAAATAGGCTTTACTAATAAACAATTTTTGTTCTAGAAATTTATTTAGCAAAAAAGATCTACAGTACCTTTTTGTACTCCTCTATATTGTCCAGATGTGTTTCCTGACAGATGCAAAGATTCAGAAACTTCTGCCATTCATTTCTTACAGTGTCTCTCTGGGCCTGGACACACCCAAAGCACATCGAATCTTAGCTTTGCTCATGTTGTGTCATACTGTATTTATTATTGAAAACATCATTTGACCTAGTCAGGTCCAATTTTCCACACCACTCATTGTCAAGAATGGTAAATAATTATCAGAATGTCCTTGTATTATTAGAATATTTCTGAAGAGAATTCAAGGACTCAATTATTACAATAATCAAGCTGAGATCTTATTAGTATTTCTTACCTGCACAGTGCTGGCAGCAGGATGTTTCAACTCAACCAATCTGTCACCATCATCCTGCAATTTGTTGACCTCACTTTCATGGGACAGCAGACTGTTATTCTTGAAGTTCTGCAGCAGATAAAAGCTCACATGTCATGATTTATGATGCTGTGCCATATGCAACAAAACAAAAGGAGAGCAAACCACCATATATTCTCATTGCTGTAAAGCATTTTTTACACATACCCTTAAGTGTCTGTCTGTGCCACTTAGCAATGTATAGAAAACAATGTCATCAGAATCAGAATCAGAAATAGCTTTATTGCCAGGTATGTTCACACATACAAGGAATTTGTTTTCGTGACAGAAGCTTCTACAGTGCAACAGAATTACAGAGACAGGACAAAAAACATAATAAATAGTGTGGCTGTGCAGAGCTGCCTCTCCTGTTTTTAAAATAAGAGTCCTAAATACATATTAATTTTAATATAAGGATAGATAAATAAATAAAAAAATTGGGGAAATTAACATTCTTGAAATCTCAATAGGAAATACTGTGGCCAATCAAACACAGCTTGTGGCATGCATGCATATTATTGTTTCTGTGTGCAACATAACAGTCTGTGTTTTGTTTCAATTGGCCTGTTTTTCACCAGGATTTTACACTCAATTTCACACTAGATTTACATCAGAATGAAACAATGGTGTTTGTTGGTGTGCTTATTATTTAGCTATGACTAGGTGTATCTAGATTAATGGGGAAAGATACCTGATTTGTCATGCATTTATGTTTTGTTTCTCAAAAACCTTCAATTATATCACAAAGGCATGTTGACTTTTTTTTAGTAGCATATGTATGTATTTGTTTATTTCACAGAAATATTTTGCAATTAACCTCTAATATGTAATTTATTCAGTATTTTCGTTACCCACTGTTATTAATGTTGATTTAATTGAACGGTTTGCTTAGTGTCCCAGGCCACTTGAAAAGGGAGCTTGTTCTGTTGCTCTATGACATAATTCATTTATTCATTTTCTTTTCGGCCTAGTCCCTTTATTAATCTGGGGTCACCACAGCGGAATGAACCGCCAACTTATCCAGCATATGTTTTACGCAGCGGATGCCCTTCCAGCTGCAACCCATCACTGGGAATCTATGACATAATTCATGACATAATGAATTGTTTTAAAATATATTCTTTTCATGTCATGTAATCATTTCAAATCCTAGCTTACCTCATACTGTCTGCGAATGTCAGCATGGTCGACCATCTGATCACTCCAGTCCTGTTTAAGAATCTTGTTCTGCTCTTCCCTCATGTATGCCACCTCCTTGTCACAGTCTTGCATGTAGTCATACAGACTGTTGAGATAATGACGTCGCCATTTTGAGTTATCCTGTAAAACAATTAAAATGATTATTTTTCCATTCTCTCTCTGGCACCAGCAGTATATTTTGTTTTAAATCTGTCATAATGTGAATAAATTCCTACCAGTAGGTTGGCATATTGTTTCTTAATGGCAGCATATTCCTCCTGGAGCAACATGAAATATTAAAATTTTGTGATTGATTAACTGGTCACTAGTCTGTGCTGTAAACCCATAAGACATTATCAACTTTGAAACAGAAATAAACATATTAAAAATGACACCTGAAAGATTTGACAAAAAAAATGTTTTGTGTGAATAAGACTAAAATAAATCTGTTCATCATATAGAAAGAATGTGTCTTTCTTGAACTAGATTCATTTGGATGTTTATTAAAATGTGAATTTTGAATAACTTGTGAATTTTACAGGGAGGGACAGAAAGGCAGGTTTCAATAAAATATCTTACATTTGTTTCAAAAATGAAGTTTATCATGGTAGTGCAACTATTATAAGTGTTGTTGTTGTTTCTTCTTCCAAAGCAATGATATATAAAAATGTAAAGAATAAATGTTTAAATTACCTGAGAACTGGTTGATCCAGGGTTTAGCTGATTGTTGTACGACTCAATCTCTTTATGAAGGATATTATGAGCTGCGATCTGCTTTTTCAGGTCAGCCAGTGTGGGGCCATACTCCTCTTTGCTCGCATCTTTCTGTAATATCCAAATTATTCAGAGAAACCAAATATTCAATATATTTTGGCTATAGGGGATTACACACTACGTGTCTACGCTTACATCATCAGTAATCAAATTATTTACCTTACTCTAAACAAGCCACTAATATGATTAAGGATATGGGTGGCTTTTATAATGTTCCTTTCATGTTCCCATTTGACATGTTATATTACATAGATCGATTAATGTCATTACGTCACCATGCTATCCAATGTTTCATGCAATTTCAGATGTTTCATTTTAAATTTTGCAGTTCGGCAGTTTCACTTTCATTCAGCAACAATTCATTCATGCCCCCGAGAAAAACTCTGAGGTATTGAATGCGAGTATGAAGTAAGAACTGGTGGGAGAGTGTTGTTTTACTGGAATTTGATACTGCACATGCCAAATTGAAAGAAAAGTTTCTGCATTTTCCAGACAGAATAAAAGTGTAAAGATCACTGATTTTTTAAAAAGAAAACAGACCTTAAAACATGGCAATTTTGTAATGGCATGCAGTTCATTGAAAGCACTTGAACTGGGTTACTGAAAAATTAAAAATGCTTCTTCATTACAGCGCAATACATTCTGGGTATTTGGGATAAGGGAGCCTGATTCCCATTGATCTCTATTGAATTATCGAACCACATATACACTCATCAGCAATAAACTGTAAGCAGTTGCACTACAAATAAAGAAGAAAATCATATCTGGAACTGTTTTTTTGCAGCAGCTCATTGATACCCTGTCAGTATGGATAAACGTGTTCATTTATTTGCTCTGGATCCGCCCCCTCTGCATCGGACACAGAATGTTATGGAATATATATTATCAGCTTCCCAGACACACAAGGAGCGTTTATAAAGGTATCTACATGTTTGACCATTTTATTCTGAGTGTTTGTGAGATGTTTTTCAAAAGATATTACTATAAATCGGTCGTTTTTTTCTGTTATGATTTGCATTGGTGTACATTGTGCACTCCTGCGTTTGTCCACAAACATGGCCGACCTTAACTATCCGTGACGTAGATTCTCGAGCTCTATAAGAATACTCCATGTCTTAATTCGATTTGTGTTTAATGGACCCTTTTCACAAGATATTTATGATGCGTTTAACGGTCAACAGCATCTTAAATCCTTAAAAGTGTTTAATATTTAGATTTTTTTTTTTTAAAACATGTATTTACATATGTATTATATCATATCTGCATCAAATTACAAAAAACTAATTACCACTTTTATCAGCTGTCTGTAATACAGCATGTATGGGGGCAGGACAGTAAATTTGACGTTTTTCTCTCTTCTGGCTGCCATTATCAGTCTCACGCTGTTTTTTCTTTGTTTTTTTTAAGAAAATAGGGTTGTAAAAAAATTATTTGTTATACTCTCCCATTCACTGCGCTCTAAGTTTACCCATGTAATGTATTTGTCTATGACGACTTCCACTACTGAGAAACCCGGAAAAGGGTCCGGTGTATTCCAAACGAGATATGAGGTGCTTCTCAATTCTTATTTGTGCATCCTCGTTTCCTCTTCTCGAGGACAGAGGAACTGAATCAAGTGAATTGATAAATCCTTGCTTCCTTTAGCGTCACTTTAAAGCGTCGACAATTAAAGAATACTGTACCCCACTGATTTAGCTTGCATGTCAGGATTCTTGAATATTAGAGAAAATTGTTTATATTGTAAAAGTTTTTCTACCTCCACAAAACACCACACCTGTCTGTATTTTTTATTTTTCTTGTTATTGTTAACAATTATTCCCATTTATTAACTGCTTTGTATTTGTGCTGAAAATAGGTTACATCAAAATGAAAGGGACTATAAAAGCAATCCAGATTTACAATAGCTTTCTTGTTTGAATTTGCTGCTGTAGTTAGCAAATATGTGAAGGGGAGGAGAATTCAATTCAAAGCACTTCTGCAAAAGATCCACCTGTGTATTCTCGCACACGCCTCTTTAGGAAGCCTCCTCTCTCCTCGATCCTCACAGTGCAATTAGAGGATTGAGATGTCCTACAAGATGGCTGAGCTCGATTGCTTTCCGGCTCGTAGGACGGAGGATAGAAGAGCGAGGAAAGCACCCATATTGCCCTTGTAGGGCACTTTGGAGTGAAAAAATCATGGCCACCATATTGAAGTGTCATTACAAACTGAATTGATCAAAACTGGCCACTTCGAAGGGCCCTTTGGAATGACGGAGTTTGACAACTGTTAACAACAAAATACAACTGATCGACACTTTGGGAAATTATCCTTAAAGTAGGGAAGCTGTTTGGTGTCACACACTGCACTCAATTCGGAAGGGCTCATCCCTATGCTCTAATCCCTTCAGAGGGACCCTTCAAAGGGATTAGTGTAAAGGGATGAGGCCATCAGATTTTAATCCACCCTATGTCTACAGTGTTTTTCCTGTGTATTTTCTCCCATTTTGAGCTAATCTTTTATGATTTAAGCTAATGATAAACAAAATGAAACATAGCATAGCATGTGTATTCAACTGGAAATGCAATGTGTAAACTCAATTGTATAGATTTCATTAGCTATGCAAATTTTATTTGGGCTTGGGATGGATGTAAAAAAAATAATGAAGTGATATCACTGAAGGGACGAAATTTTGATTTACAACGTCTTACCATAATATGTTAATCTTAAAGGTACTTTTGATAATGAATACAAAAGTAAATCAATATATTGCATGTGTATTCAGACCTGTTTTTGGTTTAGTACCAGAGCCCAGTTAATTCTTGGCTGAAGTTCCACCTCGTTCAATGGCTCATACAGCTCTCGGTAAAGGGAACAGTCTTTCAGCCAACGCTCATGAAGGCGAATAACACTAATTAGTAAAAATCAAAACAAGTACAATTAGTTTTTGATGTAATTAAAATGAATGAGACGGACAATAGAGAGTGACAGAGCAACAGACTGAGTTATGAACATCATTGTGTAAAGGATGTCTTTAGTGTCACTTACTCATTCTCTATTTCTCCTGCCTGAGGGTGTTGCATTTTCCTGGCTTTGTCCATATCCAAAAACAGATCTTTCAGGAGCCCTTCTGACCGGCCTAAGAGATCTGCTGTTTCCTTCTGATGCTGTGATGTCTTATTATTTCTCTCATTGTCAGCATCCTGAGCGAAGAGAAGGGGATGTTTTTTTTTTTTTTTTTTTAAACATTTCTGTGTTTTATATTTAAAACTAATAGCACCCCATTATAACTTTAGTATGCTTTATGTATTTATTAACATGAGCTGAGAATGAATAATACTGTTCAGCATGTACCAATGCATTATTAAAATGTGAAGTTGTGCTTACTAACATAATTAAATTTACTGGGATTTAACAAGAACTAACAATGAACCACTTTTTTTCATTAACATTAAAAAAGACAAATAAATACAGTAAAAACTATTGATTGCTTATAAAATATCATGTTTGTAAATAATTACTTAAAATTAACTGATGGAAACCAATTGTAAAGTTAGAACAATTTGTTATTGTTATTATTACTATTAGTAGTAGTACTGGTATTATATCACGCTTATAAAAAATGAAGTGCTTCTTACAATGAGCAGCAGCTCTTCTGCACGCAGTACATCTTTCTCAACAGTGTCTGCATGTTTCTGCATACGTGCAATCAATAAGGCCAGATTGCTCACCTGTGATCTGTCAAATTGAAAAGTTAGAATTCATTGTTTGGATGATCAGTGCATAAAAGACATTTAAATGTAAAATGAAGGAAATAAAAAGCATTGCATAGACTTGAAGTATTAACCCCCACAGTTTAAATCACACATACGAGTAAGAATTCCTGGACATTCCTGTTAGTTTGTCTCATTTTTTTTTTCCAACGTGGAAAATTCAGGCGACACAAATGCATGTGTGTTGTTTCAGGCACAAGTGAGGTGTGAAATATTTAATATGATCAAATAAAAAATAAAAAAAGGATTTTTACCTGGGGATCCACACCTCTAGAGATTCCAAACATAAATTACATTATGCACACACACACACACATATATACATATATATATATATATATATATATATATATATATATATATATATATATATATATATATATATATATATATAATAAAACAAAATTATAAAACATTACTGATAATTGCCTATAAAGAAAAAATACATTTGAAAGTACAAAGAGCAGAGTTTGTAACAAAGAGAAGACAAATCTGATCAATTAACTAATATCAGGCTGATAGGGTATTTTCCTTTTAGATTTCAATACACAGCTATGAGCTATGTTGCATGCTTTTAAACCATCAGGGTGACATTGAGAAATAATGTCAGGTTAATCCTGAAAGTCATCAGTCAGCTAAAACATAGCTTTAGTTCATGAGCTCAGGCCACTTCACAAGATCAAAGTTGACAATGTTGAATGGTTTTGAGTCACACCTAATTAAATTTTTACAAAAGATGCTCTGATGACATAAAAAAAAAAAGAAATCTGAAAGATTGTAATGTCTGGACATTTATACATGTATAGAACTCATTCTTATTCACTTAACATTTCCCAATAATATTGCATTTGCATTGCATAGTCCTAGTATGTCGAAACAATGGACCAACACCCAGTGGAAGAACAAGCACGTCAGCCCTTAACAGAAACTAAATTTTGGCAGCAAGGACACTCCTTTTTTGCTTTTAAATATATACATTTATTTATATTGAATTACTCTGATTACTGAGTATTTACATAACACCCTGAGAAATATCTGTATCAATATTACATTAATCTTGTTTGACAAGTGGTTTGTTCAGACGAAAGATTTTATATATTTCAAGAGATTTAAGAATGTGGCTGGAGACGATCAACGGACAGCTAATTCTAATTCATTTTTCTTCTAGAAGTAAATTGTAATGTAACAAATTTGATAGCTAGTCTCTTTCAAAACGTTTTTTTACCAACCTTAATTTTTGTTTTAAAGATTACATACTGTAGGATATTTCTATAAACCATAATCCCTTCAACCTCTGTTGACAAAGCAGAGGTTAAAACCAAAACAGTCAGCATATGGGCCCACTGAACCAGGTATTCTTTGTAGAATGCTTTTTATTTTCATTTGTATTATTGAGCATTCCACATTGAACAGAGGGACAATATATTAAAAGAAAAGTCTGATCAGAAAGCAATTATATTCAGCTATTTTTTAAAGTTGATTCCAGCATATAACATTTTGTTGGTATAACATTTCCGATCTAAAGATTATAATCAACTTTATACCTTCATTCTGGTTACCAGAGTACATCCAAATCGATCTCAGACCTTCATAAACAAAACAAAACTGAACAAAAAGTATAAAATAACCAACATCACTCACTTGTTTATCTTGGAATCATCTTTCACTGTGCTGTCTTTATTCCTCTTGAACATCCTAAAAGTTTAAGTAAGGTTAAGTTCACCTTCTGATCCAAGTGTGTTTGTAAATCTCACTCCTGCTTCTCCTTAATTTCTACAAACTTTTCCGTTTACAAGCTCTGCCTGTCTAGAACTGTCACATAGCAGTAAAGTAAAGCTGTTCTTGTGTCTCAACTCCGCCCTGATTAACAGGTGTTGGGCGACACCCAGACCACCTCCTGTAGCAGGACCGGGCAGACCAGTTTCACCTCCCTTTTTTTTTCTCAATCACAGATACAAATGTACAAATCTCTCATTCAGACTTTTTTTTTTAATCCCTCAGTTGATCTCCGATTTATGATGATTTAGTATTTGGTTTAATAAATTTGATCCAGTTATGTTAGAGATGTTGCACCGTTTAAGAATGACTTTAATTGTCAGCAAAAGCGTCAGCTAAATGACTAAATATAACAGCAACCAATATTTCTGTAAATAGCTTGTTAAAAGTGTCAAATCTATACTTGTAAGATGGTATGGAATGTTGTTGGGTTACTTTCTCTCAGTAGGGCTGTGGTAGTTAGCCCACATTTCTAGCGAGTATTGTCACATGGTAGGGTGAGACAGATTCAGGCCTTATTCCACAAACACTCCCTTCTCTCAGACACCTTTTCCAGTTAACTTATTTAATTTTCTCCATTTTCCAATTCAAACTATTTTTTTAGGGTTTTAATGTACAAAACGATCCCTATATCGTGCTTATCGAAACAACCAACAAAAAAAACAACACACTGTTGTTATAGCTTACCCTATTATCAAACTCATGACTCAGTTCAAGTTTACTTGTATTTATTGTTCCAGTGTTCCATAGTTTAGATACCTCATCAGATTTGTTGAAATATATAACTTTATATAATTAGCATAAGAATATAAGCTAATCCCATGCCTTTAAATAATATATCCAAGGGGCAGCATGTATACTGAAAATAGCAAGAAGCCATAGAATTATTCCTGAGGCATACTTCTCTTCCATTACATTTAATACTTGTCCCATCTACAAAATCATAACAGTCAGATAGGTATGATTTAAACCATGGACACCCGTGTAAATTAATACTTCTAGGAGGATATCGTGATCTACAGTGTCAAATGCAGCACTAAGATCAATTAAGATTAATAGCAAGACATAGCCTAGCTCAACAGTTAAAAGCAAGTCATTCTCCACACACCTTGACATATTTAACTTAAAGACAAAAGACATAACAAATCTGCTAAGGAGTGGCCAGGATTGAGGGAGGATAATTTAGATGCGGATGTTGCACGTAAACCGTGTACAAACTAATCATTTATTTTGGACTGTTAGTAGACCTGTATACAAAAGTATACAAACTATTGTTGACAGAGACTTAATGGACTGACAAAGGGTAAATCTTGCTTAAAGAAAAATGTATTGAATCTGACATATTGGTGTTACCAAATTGAACTTCACCCTTAATATTTAAAGGGCTATCAGTCTACAACCAAATCATTTGGTGATACATTCATTTTGACCACAACCTTATAAATAAAACCTTAACATATTAACCAAGTAAACCTATATGCTGAAACTAAATATGAAAGTCAGCCTTATAACTAATAGATCGTTTTAAACTCCCTTGTGTATGAAATTCTTCAGCCATGAAGTGCACCCCTCCTGGAACGCTGTGCATGTGCTAAGGAATGTAAAGCTGAAAAACTTACAAAAGAAAACTGTCAAGAGCTGTGATAGAGATCTACTCAAGACTTCTGGGACTTCTTAATTCTGTAGGTAGTAAGTGATAAGTTTAGTTGAGACAAACATACAAGTGGTGCTACTACTACTGGCATGCCTACAGACCTGATCTGCAACGGTGTATAAAAAAAAAAACAACAACAACAGGCAGACAAAAACTTTAATATCAGAGCAGTTAAAACCTTGGCACTGAAAAGATATTTTTTTTTTTTTACTTTTTTTTTTTTTTAATCAGAAGACTTTAAACTCATTTCTCTCTTTTATCATATGCAATCTTTTGTGTTATCCGTGTCTGGGAAAAATAAAAGGAGAATTCTTTTTTGAAAAAGAACAAAACACTGGAAGTTGACTGCAAATAGTTCAATTTAAAACAAATGACAGCATTTCATATTGGAAAATCATGGGTAAACATTTTTTTATTCTCCCTCTACGATTTTCAGATGATAGTTTAAAACAGGTCATTTGATTTTTTAAACAATTTCATCATAGTGAATATTTAAGGTACGTTCAAGGTCACATTCTATTTGCAGAAATCAAAATCCATCATCGCCAACACATCAGACAACATAGATTAGTGTCGTTCCTGTATTCTTAATTGTACTGTAAATTATGTAACTCTTTAATTATTATTAACCCCTTAACAGTAGCAAATGTCCCCACCACAAAATTAGACAAAAACCATGTCATTATGACTTTATTAATGGCAACTGACCATCTTGGCTCAAGAGTTTGATTAAAACAACAATACTAACATACACTAAACAAAACTTCGAACTCTGTATGAAAGATGGTGTAATGACAAAGGATTACCACTGTCACCTGACAAGATATTCTTGCATATAGAACACACTGAATAAATGGTCTCAACACCATACCTAAACTATATGAAGGAGGCTAAAGTTTTACTTAAATCGCATACATGTGAATGGATAAGGATTTAATCTCTTTAACTCTTAATCCTGAACACAAATCTCCATTCAGATGACTACACAAACAGCCAAACACAAAACCCGGTTTTAGATTTAGCTTCCAAAGCCAAAGAAGCCTTTGAAGTAGCCAGTGATGCCACCCTTCCCCTTCTGCTCAACCTTGTCATCAAGAGGTGGAAGCGTCACATGGTTTAGAGCCAGGTCAAAGAAGAGAGGCTTGCATGGAATTGGCTGAAAGTCTGGAGGGAACTGCACCAGGTTGGGCTGCTTGCTCAAAAGGGTGGAGTCTAGTCGAAAATTATCCAGTCGATCAGACAGAGGCTGTAGATATACCAGAAAAACAGCTCTTAAATTCAAAGCATCAGAAGACCAACACAATGTGCTCATACTGTAGAACATCAACACAAACACAAATATTCATAAATTAATCTTTAATGAAAGCACAATTAATCATAAGGCTGTAATGTAAAGTTGTCATGGTCAACAAGATTAACAGCATGCTGATTTCCTGCCAGGGCTTTGCTGTAAATAAGATAAAAACAAAAAAATAATACGTCCCCTCAGATCTATGAGTCAGTTCTCAGCAATTGCACTTTTTTCTGAAGGGTGAGCAGAGACAGAGACTAGGTCACTAAATGCTACCAGATTTACTGGTCATTGTGATCAGAATGAAATGTGTGTCAGGGTCGGCATCAGCCACGGCAAAGGGTATGCGCAAAGACACCACCAGACCATCTGTGCGCACTCAACGCAGAAGTATAAATCAGCCTTTATGCCAATCAATAAACTGTTCGGTCACTGAACCACCACAAAAACCTTTGCCGCAACATACTTTACTGACGACGCATGACCAGAGTTGTTTAATTTCCAGCCCTGTCACACACACAGCTTGTTAGACTAAATGCAGGACCTGTGCATATGGTGAAATCTTGACGGAGAATACCTGGGTGCGCACCCATCATCTGAGGATTTATCAAGCAGAGCTGCCGTTTCCCTGTGCTAATGGAAACGGCTTAAAAATGTATTCAAGTCATATTAAATGTTTTTCTTTCAAGCTGTTTTTAAAATGTAATGCTGCGAGTAAAAATTCTGCTAGACAAATCAGTTATTCTTGTGTTTAGAGAGAAGACATCAGTTACGTCAACATTGTCAGCAAATGCTTTACCAAAACAAGATACAAAATCAGAAGTATCTATAAAACAATGATATAGGCTACATTAAAATTATTCAATATATTATAATATATCATAAGCATGTGCTTCCCACACAAAAAAAAATACTACAGTAATTTATAGTAATTAGGCTACTATAATGTTTTTGAACTATATTAAAGTGAATTATACTGTATATATTATAGCATTTACAACTATTTGTTAATGAATGCTCCAGCATAACGTAGTATTAACTATAGTGAACTGATAAACTTCAACAAATACTGTAGAATACTTTAGTTTTTACAACAGTAAATTGTGGTGTATTTTACGGTTGAACGATATTTGAAAAATCTAACATTGCAATTCTTTTTATTTTGCGATATATATTGCGATATGAATACAATTTTACCAGATGACTTAATATTTTTCTATTTGGAAAGAACTTATGTTAGATTGATTGGGATGATTCTGCAGTGGGAGCGCATGTCCATAAAATCAAATAATCATCTAGAAATACAATCAAGAAAAATAAATAAAATAAAGCATTTTATCGTTTTCCGAGTCTAACAGTATTTAATAATAAAAATTATTCGTAAAAAAAATAATTGTAAAAAATATATATTTTTTGTTAAAGTCACAAATGGTACAATTTCTTATGCCTGAATGCTTTTAAAATATTTATACAATCCCAGGCATCAAAAACATGCAAATGATAAATTATAATACAAACTCAACATTGCATATCCTGCGATGTGACTATTGCAAATGAGCACATTGCAATATTGATGCTGAAATTATATATTGTGCCGCCCTAGTGTATTTTAAAATAATATAAGCTATAGTTGTAGACAACTATTGAGCCTTTTTTTATATTTCTATTGTAGTTTTACTATAGCAACTAGAGAATTACCACAACAAATTAATTCAAGTGCTTTACTATAGTAAAAGAACTAATATAGTATATAATACTATTTATAGTATTTACTCTAAAATTACTATTACTACAGTATCTTTTGTGAAAAAAGACAGTAGAAAATTAATTTTTTTGTGCTATTAATGCAGGAAATATAAATAATATAATATTTATGGAAAGAAAATCTGAATCAGCAAAAATCGGTATTGGCAGATCACAATTACAGAGAAAAAAAATATATATATAATAATAATCAACAGGAATAGTAACTCTTTTACTTTTTTCTTCTTGATGACTGCAGCAAACGATGAGTTCTCAATAAAAAAATCCTGCTTGAAAATACCAGAAAGTCTCCAGGTCTTCACTTCTGAGTTTATAACAAAAGCTTATGCTAAAAAGAATAAAATAAATGTACATTGGTTGGACAATGAAAATTAAAATGATACACCTGGTTTTAGACCACAATAAATCATTAGTATGGTGTAGGGCCTCCTTTTGCAGGCAATACAGCATCAATTCATCTAGGAAATGACAAATATAAGTCCTGCACAGCGGCCAGAGGCCTTTCTTGGAGAATAGTGGTCAGGTGACTACATGATGCTGGTGGAGGAAAACTATTTTTGACTCACTCCTCCAAAACACCCCAAAGTGGCTCAATAATATTTAGCTCTGGTGACTGTGCAGGCCATGGGAGATGTTCAACTTCACTTTCATGTTCAAACCACTCTGTCACCAGTATTGCTGTGTGTATTGGTGCATTATCATCCTGATACACGGCACCACCTACAGGATACAATGTTTGAACCACTGGGTGCACATCGTCCTCCAGAATGGTTCGGTAGTCCTTGGCAATGACACGCCCATCTAACACAAGTATTGGGCCTAGGGAATGCCATGATATTGCAGCCCAAATCATCACCAATCCACTACCATGCTTCACTCTGGGCATGCAACAGTCTGGGTGGCTGCACAAAAACTTTGGCAACTTTGAGAAATGGTCGTGCCCAACTGAGCCAGGTTTCTCTTGAGGTTTTTTTCCTTCACTTTCGTCAGTTGGTGAAGTTTTGTTGCTCACCACTGTAGCCACTGGCCACACTGAACTGAACTTAACTGAACTTCAACTCTGAAAACTGGACTGACACAGTTTCAATTTACTAAAAGTTCTATGTTAAGCTGCTTTGACACAATCTACATTGTAAAAGTGCTATAGAAATACAGATTAATTGAACTGGTATGCTTCTTTGGGTCTTCTCCACACTGTAATTATCCTGGTGTAGGATAGACAGTGAAAGTGGATTCATCAGAGAACAATACATTTTTCACATTGTCCACAGTCCAAGGTTTTCACAGCTGACACCATTGAAACTGACGTTTGGCATTGGCACGAGTGACCAAAGGTTTGGCTATAGTAGCCCAGCCAGCACAAAGACTTGCTTTCTTGGTCATAGATGTGCCAGCGAGACGCGCGCCAACAATTTTTCCTCTTTCGAACTCTGATATGTCACCCATAATGTGGTGTGCATTGTAATATTTTAAGCAAACCTGTGCTATTACTCAGCTAATTAAACCATCACACTCTGGTATGTGCAATCAAAGAAGATTGGCCACCAGGCTTGTCAAATTTAGCTATGAAACCTCCAACACTACATTGGCCAGTGTTTCGATTTTATTGTCCAACCCGTGTAGATTCAAAGCATTTTATTTTTATGTACATATTTAATTTGAAGACAATCAATATTCCAGAGGTATGAGTTTTAGTGTGAATATATGTCATCCATCCATCTAAAGCATTTCTCTGGCTTCAGTCTGACACCATATGAGTGAGGAACAAGAGCAGGTATTAGGCATTCTCCGTCAGGATTTCACCATATATGCATAGGTTCTGCATGTAGCCTAACAAACTGCGTGTGTGACAGGGCTGGAGATTAAACAACTCTGGTCACGCGTCTTCAGAAAAGTATGCTGCGTTGAAAAGGTTTTTGTGGTGATCATGGCTGCAAATCTCAAACAACTTTAGGTTCACACACTGTGGAATAAGTTTCACATCGATGACGTTAGTGAGTGAGTGAGAGCGCACAGCGTCTCCATGACAACGCTGCACACACCTTTGAAATAGGTCAAGCCGGTCAGGAGAAAAACTGATTCCGGTCCCTAGCCGGTCAATCGTGGCATCTCTAGTAAATATATCTAATTCATAATATGTGCCAGCTCTTTCTTATGAATAAATGCAGAGAAATGCTAAGAATCTGAAGTAGCCACTTTGTCCTGGCAGCAAATCATCACCCCAAATTAACACATTGACCTGATATCTCGAGACCTTGATTCAACTTCGCTTTTCAAATCGGAAAAATTTAATTACTCCAAAAATGAAAAACAACAAAATAACCATGTTTCACTTTCTGATAAAATATAGGAGTCGTATTACTGCTTTCAGCAATGTATATAGCCTACTATATATGAAGAGCATCTGAGACAGATCAGACATGCAATTATTTGTATTATTTTAATATACATTTGCATCCAGGGTTTTATGCCTTAGTCTGGCCAACTTCAGTTCACGACTGAGTATGTTAAAATAATGAAATTAAAACCTCAGTATATAAGTATACAATAGTGGACTGCTCTCTAGTGTCTTGTAGTTCATTGTATTTTTTTTTTTAAAGATTTTGCTAATAATTATTCTGAAGAAAAATAGAGATGCCTAGTGATGAAAGGCAGGGGCGCCTCCAAGGGGTGCCCTGTGTAACCCCTGTGGCAACCCCAATATGATTTTGCTGTTGATATTATTAATTTAAATGTACTTACATAAATTCACAATATTTCAATAAATAAATAAATAAAATGCAGCCACTAAATTATTGTGGATTGATTGGTGCCACCGAAGTAGCTGATTCACTGCCCCTCCCCCTCCCCGATAGTTGTTGACAGCACGCGCACACCTTCAACAGACAGCAACGGGTTACGGGTGTGTGTGTCATACATTCTGTTCTCTGTTAACCTTTGTAGTTAAATACTACATGTGTTAACGTTACTTAACAGGGCTCGGAACTAGGTCATTTTGGTTTGCATTGTCTAATGTTTTCGCTTTTCTACAGAATGTTCGCTTTTGATTACTACACATCTTTTTAAAAAATAATTAAGGGTAAAGTTCTTATAACATAAGTTGTTTAGTGTTGTTCGACGAATATTTACTTTTATTAAAGAAATTATTATTTTTGAAATGAAAAATTGTGTTTTATTAGATTGAAAATTACAAATCCAAATAAATAAATAAATAAATAAATAAATGAATGCATTTTGAAATCAGCTTTTCAGAATTTAGCTTATTTAGCACCTCCATTGTTTGCTTGTTGACTTACAAGGGCCAGAAATCGAAATTATTTTGTGCATGTATTTTGCAAAAAGGTACATCAATAGAAAAAGCTGTATTAATATTGTGGCTCAAAAAGGAATATGAATAAATTATATTATTAGAGTCTGTATAGTGTGTGTGTGTGTGTGTGTGTGTGTGTGTGTGTGTGTGTGCATGTAGTAATGCATTTTGTTCAGTTTATTCATTTGTCTGTTTTATTAATTCATTAATCTTCATTAATTTTAGACATGGCATATACTGTATGCTGTACAATAAAAGTATGTGAAAAATAACTGACCTGAAAAGTGTTTTTAAACTAAATATTGATTTTTATTTGGTTTGCACTTGTACTTGCTGAATTATTTCAAGGAAAAAATTGCAATATTTTAAGAGTAATTAAATGGATTAAAACCACATTATTTAATTTACCAGAAACAAAAATATAACATTTCACTGAATTCATTATTTTTTTGTGTGCCACCCCTAAGAAAATTTTCTGGGGGCGCCACTGATGAAAGGCAGATAATAAACGTCACAGAAGAATATTTACTCAGTCATTTTTAACACCCTGTAACTACCCATTTTGACCTCTGACTACAAAAGAGTGGATAATTCATAATCATAATAATCATCCATGACATTTAATATTTTAGTTTTATTCCATGGTCTGTTGAAATTCTTGATTCTGATTGGTTGGACGGTGTGCATTATTTTCGTTGAAACGCACAGGTAGTTCCAGTCAGTTTTGATCACAGTTCGAAATGCGCTTCTCCCAAACATGTGTAGTTACCATAGCAACTCGCATGCGCTGCACAGGAAATCGATGACTGTTAATGGCGGAGGAGAAATCCGCAAAATAAAAATAAAAAATGCCTATCAATTATGCCACAAAGTCAAGTTTTAAGAGTTTTTCAAGCGAGAATATAGTTATTTTACAGTCAAATCGGCAGTTTATGTATAAGGATAGCGCGTCTTTAAAAATGTTGGAAGCTCCAGGTGGTCAGAGGCAGCTCCGCGAACGGAAATAAAGCAGAATGTTCTCTTACCTGTCCCCATATGTTTTTTTTATTTTGCGAAATTTCCCTACATATTTAACAGCAGAGATTTATGCAATAGGCTTTGGCTGCTTTCTCTTCAAAATGCATCCTATGTGCCCTTAAATTGGTGTTTCATAAAATAGCTTACAGCTTTGTGAATGTTTTATTTCATGTGTATAGACTTGTATAGATTAATATGTTTTTAATAATCGTAACGTTATTCTACTTAAAGCAGCGATCGCGGTCTTTTTGTTGGATCAATTCTATGAGATCAGTTTGCCTAGCAATTTGATTCGAAAGAGGCATAAATACACGATTTATTTACTTTAGATGTTAAAAAAAAAAATTGTAAAACGGACTTTAGCATGTTAAATGTTAACTAAAGCATGTTAAAACTAAACAGAATAAAGTGTGAAGGCTTAAAGTTGATAGGAAATAAAATAAATTATCTTTAATTTCATTAGCCATTGCATAAAGTAACATATTCCTAAAGCGTATTTAATTGATATGGTACTTTTAATAAGATTTGTATGTTTATTATGAAATGTAAAAAGCGGAAATTCTGCTATAGGTAGCTCAGCTTTCGCAGTATTAAAGGTAATGTTAAGAGAAAGCCAATATACATACAGATCCTCCCTCATCAGAGAAGTGGTAGAAAGTAGACAAAAGAAACACATGTGACTGGAAACACACTCCAGGTGTGACTGGGAATGTCTTATTTGTCCACCTGTGATCGGATTGATGAAATCGCATCTTAATATTAGCAGGTATAAAGAGCACGCACATGCGCGCTCTCTCTCTCTCCGTCTGTCTGCCTGCCTGTCACAGCTGATTCAGTGGAGGGACTAGAAAATCTAACATGTAAAAATTGACAAAAATTCGGACAAATATTGCGCTGCAAAGAGCAAAACTATTTTAAACGTATGCATACCGTGGCAATGACCATGGTATAAGCGGGATAATCAACGGTTTGGCGTGCATTAAAGGATTTTAATGCACTTCGTGGAGGCTGCGCGTCGTGTGGTCCTTCGCCTTCACGTCGTGCATTAAAATCCTTTAACGCACGGCAAGCCGTTGATTATCCCTTACTTAATTACTATGGCCTTACATATCTCTTTCCTCAGAAAAACATATTAGTAAATTGCAAACTTTGAGCCCGGGATGTTTTTGATACTAAATTAACATGTTCTCACCACAAATCTCTCATTACAAAGATTTCTGATTAAATTGAATCAGTTTCATTGATGTACACATGAAAATACTATAAAATATACAGTAAATACTATAAAACAAATACTGTAGTAATTTATATTAAAATACTATAGTGTTTTTCAACCACACTAAAGTACTTGAATGAATCTGTTGTGGTAATTCTATAGTTGTAATCGTAACAACTATTAATGTACCCAATCAGTGTTGCCAGATATAGCTGACTTTTTCCAGCCAAAAGCGGTCCAAAACCCGCCAAAACGCACAAAAAAAAAACGCCCAAAATATTAGATTAATATTTAATTTAATTTATTTAAATCAAAATTAACCTAGTTACTTATACTGTCATAATTTTTTAACCATCCAGCAACCAACTCCAGCAGTCACAGAACTACAAAATAACCGGATCACATCGAAACACTGCACCCCTCTCACCCACACTGCACTTAATGTTGTGTAAATTACACTACCTACCTAGCATAGATATTTACATTAGATGTCGCCTACCCTGTTGTTGTCTATTGGAAGGAATGCGTCAATAGAGCCGCTATTTTAGTACAGGGTAGCACTCCTTTGAAATGAATGTGGGACCAAGGTGCAGTGGAGGACTGTGGCCATCCAGAGCCAGAGATATACACATATATACATATATCTATGATCGGGAGTTTTCCCCGGTGGTCAGTACGCAAATATTTTTTTAAATTACGAAAATTATAATTTTACATCACTTTTCTACATCGATGGATAAGTGACCGCACGGGCATTGCCGATTAAGAGTGTGTGTTTGTGTGCATGGAAATGTATTAGCCTCCCTCCCTGTTAAATTGATCTATTCCATGTCCTGAAACACACCCCCTCTCCTGCTTTTACTTCTCATTCTAACGGAGGGAGCGATTAGTTTGTGAATGAATCTCCGTTATGAACGACTCGTTCACTTTGCCGACAATAACACAAGTTTCTGGCACCGCAGCGTCTTGTTGTCATATTTCTTTTTCATTGTTTGCTCATTTTATTCAACAAAACTAGCATAAGCCTAGAATTCAGTGCAAGTTGATGCTACTTTACCTTATGATGAGTGCAGTAAGAGACTGTATTATCATCAATAACGTTACTTGTTGAGCACAAAAGTTTGTAACATACAAAAAACGTAAAAAAAACGAAATCTTACCTATGAAATGTTCTGCCTTTGTGCTTTGTTTTCTTTTTTCTTTCATTACTACACCCGTAAGCAGTGCTAAAGTCCAGCATCTTCATTGGCACACTGTCTTGACTAGTGCTGTTGAATGGCATTTGTCCTGGGAGCACTGTACAAATGTGGCGGCGCTATTGACGCATGCTCAAGGTCTGTATGCGATATCTAGTGTATATATCTATGCCTACCTAGAGTATATTTTACTTTCTAAATGGGGTATAAATTTGTCCTATTAGGCGTTTTACATTCTTTTGAACTTAATTAGGTGGTGCTTGTTAATCAGACAACGCTTCTATGTTTGTTCTTGCTGTCAATTGCGGAAAAAATGATCGATAAATGTGTCATGATAAACCGCTGTGAGTTTAACTGCTGCAGGCGCTGCGTGATGCGCGTGCACGCGAAGGGGAGTCAGATTTTGATACAACTTTCCTTCATCTCCTCTTGAGGGTGGGCTCACGCAGTTTGTGCTATGCACTGGTCACTACTAACCGAATGGAGTAGGAGCACACAGTTATGTTTTGTTGAATAAGTTGCATATAAAAGTTACCTTTCAAAACCGCCCAAATTTTGTCAACCCGCCAATGCCATTTTTTACCCGCACAATCAAATTCAAATCCGCCCAATCTGGCAACACTGTACCCAATATTGTAGTTTTCTACAATTATAGGTTATTATACTACAATACAGCACAGTTTACTGAAGAAAAAAAAGGTATACTACAGTATTTATTACTGTTTACCAGTTCACTATAGTTAATACTACAGTATGCTGGAGCATTTATTAACTAAGAGTTGTAAATGCTATAATATACAGTATAAAACACTTTACTATACTATGGTTTAATTTAGAGTATTTAGTCAAAATTCCTATAGTATTTTTTCATACGAGTAGTGCTGTTGAACACATCTGGTAACATTAACATCTCAAATCAATTTTAATTGAGCAGGTGAACACCACACTCTCCATTAATTTTAATTCTTCTAATTCTTTTATTTCTTTACTCAATGACAATTAATCCTACGGTACATGTCCTTCCTGTAGTGTTGGACTCATGACTGGTGCTTTGCAGTGTTACTGGGTCTGCCTCTTCACTGTTAGCAGCACACTGGACTTGGGGCTGCTGAACAGCTACAGTACATGGAAATAGCTTGTTTAAACTTAAACGTTTATATTATTTTTTCCTCATATATCACTAACAACAACTTGCCTTTTTGTTTTTAGCAAGGTGCCACTGCAGGGTCAAAAATAAATCAAGCCAGAATACTAATCACTGAAGTCATTCTTCACTCAACCAAGAAAAACTTCACAACCCTCAGGACTTTCATACGAGATTGCATGGAATGCTTGCACAATGGCTTAGACATATGCAAGCATCATTCCATTTTAATTAAACACCGGTTTAGAATAAGCCTGTAGGCCCCTTGTAAATGCATGATGGTTTTTCAGATGGTTAAACTTAATTGTCTTTGTTCAGTCATTCCCCTGCTTCATTTTGGTTTCATTCATCTATTTTCACATTTCCTCTACCCTTTTGAATGTATGCTTGATTATAAGTTTGTTGTTTGTCACCTTAGCTTAAGCACGAGTGTGTGATAATTGCTTGCATCAAAGTCAATTTAATGATTAAGCTTAAGCACCTAATTAAGAACAGTTCTTTTTTTATTCAGCCAGTAAAATGCCATTCAGAGAATTAATACAATCAATGCTGAAGGTATAACTAATCCAAATATGCATAAGCAACTATAACTAGTTTTAATGACCCTTTAACAAGAACGGCCCTACTGCAGGACAAACCTGACACAAAGCAATCTGCAAGACAACATTCCAGTCTCCTTTATTGCCCCTCAACATTTCTGATTATGAGCATCTGGAGTTTAAAAAAGGTTAGTAACAAAATATCTTCAATATTTAACCTAGTGTAAACTTGTAATGCTTAAAAGCAAATTCTGGAAAACTGTATGGAAAATTCTGTAAATACATTCAATTTGTCCTCTCTTACCGTGGTGTCTTTAATCTGCTGCTGTGAGGGCAACTCAGCAATGTCTTCAGTGTCTAAAACACAAACATAAATATCACAGTGTTAAGAAAAGCCTTAATAGCATGGGAACAAGTCATTAGTCGAGCCATTTGTAGCTCATTATGAATGACAGCAAGAAAAATTGCTCTGTCAAATCTACTCACCTAAGATGGCTGCAGCTTGGAGGGAGTACTTTTCAGCATTGACCTCAGCAATCAGTTCCTGGACATCAGGGAGATCCTGAGAAAAATGGATCAACAACATAAATACTAAACTAACTTGCTTAACTCTTATCTAATAGAATCTATTTCGTGTCACAGAGCTACACAGCTTAATGTAAAACTTTAACACTACAAATTATGATTACTAAATAATGAATTGTACCAACTGATCAAAACCTTCACAGTATTACTTTTGTCTGCAGAATGCAATTGAAGTATGCAAGATGCATGTTTTAGTGATACAGCCATTTAGAGTAATTTTTATATCCATACCAAAACTATAACAATAATGTAGAAACTGGTTTTAGAGCATTTTTTCCATGAAACTAACATAAATGCGGTCATTAAAGGTCGATCAAAATACTGAAATCTGAAAGTTCTTAGTGTGAGCAAGCCTTTCAATATGAGCTCTCTGTCTTCCTCATTTGGGCTGTTTAATTTTTTATTATTTAAAGCTTAAAAAAACAAAACAATGTGTGGTGTTTGGTACCTTAAGGTTGTTACTAAGGTTCTTTGCTTTGGATTGGACATCTTTGGTATATTTCAGAACCCTTTCATAAAGAACAAGAGCTTCACTCCACTTCTTCACCAAAACATAGGATTGAGCTATATAGAAACACCTGTCCAGAACAAACATTTCACAAACATTTCATAACAGCAAACATCACTGTATATATGGTGTGATCTGAACAAAAACCATTGTAAACCCTGTTTGCACCCGAATTTAGAATGGACTCTGATTGACCTGCCAAAAAACAAAAAAAAACAAAAAAACAATCGCAATACCAGATGGAAACAGTGTCATTGTACATTTAATTACTGGAGATAGTGATGGCTGCTTTCGAAACACTGATTCAATGAGCTTAAAAAAAATTCACTCAAGATCACATGCAAGACTGGAATTGGTACCCTCCAAATAAATATTTTAAATAATCTTCCATTGAAATGGTCTGTGCGCTGAATGCTGATTTACATTGAAAGAGCGAACAGAAAAACTATTATGGAACATTTTTTGCCTGCTGCAGGGAACAAGGACTGTGTGCAGTGCAAAGAGAGAAGAAAAAAAATGTTGATGGCCAATAAACAATCTTTCAATGCACTGCTGCTACAGCTGATCAAGCAAATGTTTCTTGGTTTCTGTATAATGCTATTGTAAAGCTTTATTTTGATTTTGAATTGCAGAGAGGTTTAGATATTTAGCATGCATGACAAATATTTCACTGGTGTTGGTGACACGTCAGTGACTCTCTCGTGTCACTTTTTTTATAATTCACACTGTAATGGTCACTTAAGTGAACGAGCACAGATTTGCCTACAATTTTGTGCTTTCATCTGCGATTTCACAAACAATTTGAAAAATAAATAAATAAATAAAAATCAGGGCTAAAATTGTTAAGTGTGAACTTCATTAGTTACATCATATACGTTTCAAGTATGTAAAGGACAAATCTACATGTATCATACAGATTCAATCAGATCACTCCCCCAGTGGCAAATCACTAAACAACTTTTCTATTTGAGCTTGAATGAGTTTTACCAGTTTGCTGACGTTTTAATAATTAAAGACATTTGACAAATTAAAAGGAATAATAAGAGTTAATGGTCTCTTGTAGGTCTGAATAGCAGATCCCACCATGCAAATAAAGTCACCTGTAAGCCTTGTAGACCAAAGTCTTGAGGGACAGTTCTTTCTGGAAGGTGTGATCCTCCTCTAGACCCTGCAGTGATGACAGCTCAGCAAGACTCTAGAAACAATTGAAATGATGAAAAAATTATGATAAATTAGAAGGAAACATGTCATAATAGAAATTCTGTTCAAATGTAACACTTAATTCTTAATAGCTTTTGATCCGCTTTAACCTGTCTGTTACTTTTAAATCTTGTTAACACACTTTGGTAATACTATTTTATGCTGCCTTTTACATATTTCATGGACCTACGTATTACAGTTGTAACAAATTATGCATAATTGGCAGGCAACTAACCATAAACCTAACCATATCTTAACTACATGTCGATAATACTACTCAGTACTTAAATATGTAATTACAAAGTACAAGGACATTTTAGTGTAAACAACCACTCAGTCTAAAATAGTTGGTTTTCAGAAAGGGAACATTACTTTTTTCCCATTTGACTGTAGTGTAGTATTTTCATATAGAACAACAGTGTTATGACATATGGTATAAAATGTAACAATACCCATTATGAATGTGAGAAAGTAATCAAGACAGAGTTAACCAATGTAGCTTTAGTTGTAGATTTTCTTACTTTTCTTACTTTCTTAAGCGTCTCCTAGTATTATCTGTCATTCATTAAATGTATATTCTCCGACCACTTGTGTTCTGTTACAGCCCTCTAATTTTGTTACACTATACATCACTGTGGAGAAAATAATAAATTTGGTGATCAAATACAATTAGAAAAAACAAATCTGTGCGTGCCTTACAAAGAAGTGATATAAAACCAAAAGTGTAGTTACAACAATATACAGTGTGTTGTTTTTCAACACAACAAAGAGGGTATCACTTGTTTTCCTACTCCTTTTCACATGGTGAGACACATTTCACTACACATACACACACACACACACACACACACATACATATATATACACACATACATATACATACATACATACATACACATATACATACATACACACATATATATATATATATATATACATATATATATATATATACACATACATATATATACATACATATACACATATACATATATACATATATATACACATATACATATATA
>CAIGQV010000919.1:786873-807776 GCA_903798115.1 Danio jaintianensis
ACTCATTACAGACACTTGTCAGATTTTATTTTAGAGAGCAGGCATGAGGTTCATCCTTTTCATTTTCTGTCTGATTAAGGCTCAAACATATACTGCTAACAGCTACTCTGATTGACACTATTTACACAGCTGAGGCAAAGCACATGCTTGTGGAGGCGTGACGCTTTACTGGTGACGTGGAGCCGATCTGCGAATCACAGCACATTGCTTTGCATCTTATGCTGTTAGCGAAATCAAACTCTGGCTCACGATAACTCACCGATATGCTTTTGAATGAAGATAAAACCAGAGTTATTCTTTTTGGTCCTCCACAGCATACTAGCAAACCACCTTCTGATCTAAGCAGGAAGGGTTTTGAAATGACTATTCATGCATTTATTTCCACGTGATTAGATTATTGTACTTCTTTATATATATTCGTCTACCTTCATCTTCTATCTCTAGACTTCAAATAGTCCAAAATGCGGCTGCCTGTTTGCTCACGAGTACCCACAAATATGACCATTTCACACCAATATTGTGATCTCTACACTGGTTGCCGGTTCATTTCCGAATAGACTATAACATTTTACTCTTTGTTTATAAAACTTTGTATAACCCAGCACCACCGTATGTTTCTGATCTGATCACTACTAAGGCCCAAACTCGATCGCTTAGATCAAACTCTGATTGTCATCTATTGCAAATACCCCGAATTCATCTCAAATGCAGCGGCGATAGAGCCTTTGCAGTTGTGGGTCTGAAACTATGGAATAAGTTACCATTAAAAATCAGAATAGCACCCACTCTATTTTTAAATCGATGTTAAAGACTCATCTTTTTTCGAGTGCATTTAATATTCCCTAATGGCGGTTCCAAGCTATACTGAATTGATTCCTTCTTGGAAACTTTTGCTGTTGTTGCTGCTATTGTTTTATATTGTTGTTTTTATTGTAGTGTATTGCTGTTTTACCTGCTATTGCTACTGTACAGCACCTTGGTCGACCAAAGGTTGTAATTAAGTGTGCTCTAGAAATAAACTTTGATTAGATTTGATTTATAAAACACAACCAAGCCTTAAAATTACATTCTGGACCACCCCTTTAAATTCAATCACTTAAATTTATTTTGATGCTTGTTCAAACTACTTATTTATAATGAGCAGAAGCAACCCAATTCTTGAGTTTTTTTTATTGTTTTTACAAACGTAAGTGGATTGAGCATGAAACAATTAAAGGGCACCTATGATAAAATTAATCTTTTTTAAGCTGTTTGGACAGAACTGTGTGTATGTATAATGTGTCCACAGTCATATTGGGGTGATATAAAGACAATAAGTCTTTTTTTTTTATTTCCTCATTATCATCAAATGCGCTCAAGAGTGAGTTTTACAAGTTTAACACGTTTTTAAAACAGTGCATGTTTGTAATGATTTAGATAACACTTAGCATGTTTCTTAAATATCTGCAAACATATTATGGTATTTTTATGCTTTAGAAGAGTCCAAAAACTTACAGCACCTTTAAGTTTGCTAGTCGGAAATAATTATTTAGTCAGTTATTACTAAGTGAAAGTGTTTTATCCATTTAAGTTCACTTAGTCGAAAGGAATTATTTGTCCACCTATTTAAATAAGTAATTGTTGCATTTCATTCAAACTGTAGCTGCACTTATTTGCAATTCGTAGAGGTGGAAAGAGTAATAAAATATTCTACTCTAGTAAAAGTACTGTTACGTCAATACAATGAAAGTTACATGTCTAGAAATCTACAAGTAAATCAACTCAAATTACTCTTGAGTACATTTGTAATGAGTAATAATTTCTTTAAACAGCTGGAGTGGGTAGATGAGGGATTCTAGTGTAAAGTTAGTTCAAAAAGGACAAGGAGATAAAAATCTCCAATTAATGTTTTTATTTGAATGAACAACATTAAAAAATAAAAACCAATAACAAAAAATAAACAACAATTATTATTTAACATTTTTTACAGATGATCTAATTTAACGTCAAAGCCATTAAATATGGTATGGATTCAAACTGGATTTAGGATTCAAAACTTTAAATCTAAATGAGTCAGGGTTTAATTATTTAAGACGAAACTGTGCCATTGACATAAACGTGGTGAATAAGAAAACATGTAATAAATTGAACTGTACTGTCCATATGTGGATCTTAAATTTACTTGGTTGCCAGAATTTTTTGTTTTTTTTCTGTAGCCAAAAGTGCATATGTGTGCCAGGTTAAACTGTTATTCCCAAATTCCCAACCATACACAATTTAACAGGGTGTCTGCAAGGTCTTAAACTATGAAAAGTTCATTCATTCATTCATTTTCTTTTCGGCTTAGTCCCTTTATTAATCTGGGGTCACCACAGTGGAATAAACCGCCGACTTATCCAGCATATGTTTTACACAGCGGATGCCCTTCCAGCTGCAACCCATCACTGGGAAACATCCATACACACTTATTCACACACATACACTATGGGCAATTTAGCTTATCCAATTCACCTGTACCACATGTCTTTGGACTTGTGGGGGAAACCGGAGCACCCTGAGGAAACCCACGCCAACACGGGGAGAACATGCAAGCTCCACACAGAAATGTCAACCGACCCAGCCGAGGCTCGAACCAGCGACCTTCTTGCTGTTAAGCGATCGTGCTACCCACTGCGCCACCATAACGCCAAATATGAAAAGTTGATGAATCAATTTAGAGATATGTAATAATTATTTATATTATAAAGTCTTACATGCTATTTTACAAAGTATTCAATTTTGTATCATTTTCGATTATGTAATGTATAGTTGTATGCAAAAGTTTTTCAGTTTAATCTGCAAATACTGGGATGCTGTGTAGTTTATGAAATCGATAAAATACTGCAGGATTTGACATCACTGTTTTGTTGACTGCAGTAACCAAATCAACTTTGTTATTCCTGCTGGTCTGTAGGGGCCACCTGCTGGAAGACAGTCAATTAGCATTTTTATTCATTTTATGAATAATTGTGGGGCTGCACGGTGGCGCAGTGGGTAGCACATTCGCCTTACAGCAAGAAGGTCGCTGGTTCGAGCCTCAGCTGGGTCAGTTGGCGTTTCTGTGTGGAGTTTGCATGTTCTCTCCGTGTTTGCGTGGGTTTCCTCCAGGTGCTCCGGTTTCCCCCACAAGTCCAAAGACATGTGGTACAGGTGAATTGGGTAAGCTAAATTGTCCGTATGTGTGTGAATGAGTGTGTATGGATGTTTCACAGTGATGGGTTGCAGCTGGAAGAGCATCCGCTGCGTAAAACATATGCTGGATAAGTTGGCGGTTCATTCCGCCGTGGCGACCCCAGATTAACAAAGGGACTAAGCCGAAAAGAAAATGAATGAATGAATAATTGTTCAGTTTAGATGAAGGTATGTTTAATGTAGCATAACTTCACAAAAACGGATTATGTTTTTAAATTATTTTTTAAATTATATTTAATCAGCATGTAATAGAGCACATAAACAAAATGTCATTTTTTTCTGGTTTCTAAAATATGGAATCAGCCAAAATATTGCAGTCGGCCATGAAAAATCAAGATTAGTGTTGTTATAAATGGATGTATTGAGTTGTATTAAAGGGGTGGTGCGGAGTGTTTTAGGCTTGGCTGTGTTTATGGGGTGCAAAACAATGTATGCTTGTGCTGCAGTTGATATAAAAAAATCTAGTTATTTTTTCACATATCTTTAATTTTTTATACTGCTACTCTGCTAACATGAAATCTACTATCATATCTCCTATTCTCAGAAGGCCCGCCCTCTAGGGCCTCTGATTGGTCAGCTAACCTAATGTGTTGTGATTTGCAGATTGGCTCCATGTCACCAGAAAACATCACGCCTCTACTAGCATGCGCTTTGCCTGTGTTGTGCAATGTCAGCGCAGCCGTATCAGTTTGATCCTGAATCAGACACAGAAAATGAAGAGGACATAGCTGATCCTCATGCCTGGTCTCTAAAATAAAATTTGACAAGTGTCTTTCATATATATTCGGTTTTTAAGCATGTTTAGGGAATACAAAATGAAGTTTATTATTTCAAATGTAGAACACAAGGAGAGCGGCCGTATAGAGAGACATTGCACACGCTGGTGAAAATTGTGGGCATTTACAGGAATTTGATGGATAAATATGAACTTGAAGCTAAATTTTTAACTGTGCCAAACAGTGTTTCCTGTTGTTTACATCCGTATGCCCATGCTACAACATACCATGTTGCTAAGCCATAGCTTTGCTAAGCTAACTTTGTAAAAACCAATGTCCTTTGCATTGAACTTTTTTTCTACTCAAAGATGTTGTTTATGTTCACACAGCCACATTGCACAAAATCTTACGTTTAAAATATGATATCGGAATGAACCACCCCTTTAAATAGGAGTCTAAAGTTTAATAATTCATTTAAAAATGTCAAATTTTGCTAAAAGAGATTTTTTTTAAAATTATTTTCTATTATTTTTCTTTGAATTTCACTCTCTGATATCTGTATATACCCTGTGTAAATCTGAGTTTTGTGAATTGTAATTGATTAGCCAAAAATGTTTTTTATTTTATTTTATTATTACTACTCTGCAGCACTACGATAATTACTGCTGTTGTTAAGTATTTTAAAAATAATTAAATAGTTCATTAAATAGTTCATAGTTTAAAAAATATTTATATCAGCCCTGATTCATCGATTTGAAACATCAGAAACAACAAAAGCGTGTGAGAAATGACCAATAACAGATTAAATCCTTTAAACCCTAAACTGCATTCAAACTACAGTAGGACAATGATGGAATAAAAGAGGTTACTCCTCCTAGACTGCACAGGATGTTTCAGAATGATTTGTGGATACATTTATGCAGCTGTAGTGGAGTAAAATTGATTCAACTCACTAACTAGCACGTTTACTGATCTGTTTCGATGCGCTGGCCTTGGTACTTCTCTTATCTTCAAAGTAAACCTAAATCAGACTATACAGAGTATAAATATGCATTTATAAATGACGTAGCGCAGAATGTTTATGGTATAAATGAACATTGCTGTGGTTTCTGTGAATAGTCAGAGGCAATAGTAACCTTCTCAAAACATGAAATGACATACTTGTTCTGGATATTAAAGCATGAAGTGCTACTGACCAATCCTTCAACAGTGTTTTACTGAGCCTTGTATGTGAAGCAGTCAGCTGTGTGTGTATATGTACAGATTAAGGGGTGGCTATATTTTAGATCACCTTGCTATGTCACAAGTGAATCATAATCAGAAGGGCATGTTTTTACATATGCTGGCTGAGAAAGGATTACAAAAACAAAGTTTCTGGGTTGCCCTTTTCCAATTCTAGCACTTAAACATGAAGTCAGTTTTCATGATTTGAGATTTTTAAGACAGGGTTTTCACGCTTTCTTTGTTTCCTTTGAGGATGGGAATTGATGTAATCTATGCATTTTCTTTCATGTTTTTCTGAGATGACAGACAAGTCAGACACCTAACAAAAAAATTCAACAAATCATCTGATGTCCTCTTTAAACTATTGTGCAGGAAGAATTACTGGTATTATTATAATCAACAGTCATAGTACTACATGTAAATACAAACTAAACAGGGAAAGAGTGTGTTTACTGACCTGTGTAATAGCAGCTTCATTGTCAGACAGACCCAGCAGGAATATTCTGGCCTTGTCAATTTTGATAGGAACTGTACGGCCTCTCCATTCAACCTCACTCATCACAGCTGCCTGCTTGGCTCTTGTCTGAGTAATCAATGACTGAGACAAAGAAAATGAGAAAAATTTTTATAAGCAGCTGTTCATATACTGAGCAACATGATTAGGTTTGGAATGGCATTTTCTGAAGTTTATACAGGTCAGCTAAATATTTGGAAATTAATGCAGGGTTCAACGCTAAAGATTTTTTTCTACTGACCCAATCGGGCCAGTGGTTCAGATTTTTACTTGCCCTGCCAAAACTTTCACTGGCCCCAGCAAAAAAAAAAAAAAAAAAGAAGTTAATTTTTAAAAAGCTATTTCTTAGCCACATATTTTAAATAATGTGTCAAAAGCCAAACATAATTTTATTATATATATATATATATATATATATATATATAAAAAAATGTATATATATATATATATACACATACACTAAGAGTTCAGATGCAAAACACTTTAAATCCATCAGACCTCTTTTTTTGGAAATGAGCATTTTCTATCAGGCTCCTATAATTAGGTTCAGAAGTTTCATTTCATAGATAATGAAAAGGTTATTAGCTAGTGAATAAAATAACTTTTGACAATTCTTTGGTTTTTAACAAGGTAGATTTTCTTTTGCATCAACTTGCTACCACTTTTTTTTGCAAAAACCTCTAAATGCACCTATTGGGACAAGACATTGTAATTAGTTGAAAAATCACTAAAGATGCAATTAGAAATTATTTTACCAAACATAAAACACATTACACAAACCACCTAAAATGAAAAATACATAAATCTTTCAAGTAAGGGGCGGTTCATTCCGCTGTGATAACCCCTGATAAACCAGGGACAAAGCAGAAGGAAAATGAATGAATGAAACCAAATAAGTGCATTAATCAATAACATTAAATTTACATTAATTAAATCTTAACAATCTGTTGTCATTTCTGATATTTGGGATTTAGATTTAATGCAAGTAGGGAAATGTAAACATTGCAAACATTGTAAACTAAGCTTGTTAGATTCAAATAATATAGTGTAAAAACATTGTGAAACATCAATATCTGTGCATTGTCCAATAATATGAAAAGCTTATTAGACGTATAGGTAGTATGAAGTAATATAAATAATCTATAGTTTTATACATTAAATTTATCTTTTAAAAAATAGCTTACATTAGCAAATAAAACACAGGGTCTATTGGGCAAAAAGACACTTTTAGTCTCTCAGACACTTTTAGAAGCTGTCATTCATTCATTCTCACCATACTCAAGGTCTTGATTTCTTTTTTGTCTTTTGTTCATCCTTATATCATTCATTTGGGATAAAAGAACGGCATCTTAACTTTGTCTTTCATGAAACAGAGTTGCCGTTTAATGTATAGTAAATCGGACTGAAAGTAGCGTCACTGAGCAAAAAAAACGTTATGAATGCATGTTACACTTCCGATTGTACAGTGTTTTTCTTTTTCTTATAATGCAAAGTTTTGAGGTAAGGGACGTTTTTTTAGTTGCCATTCACTGACAGTCGGAAAGGCTGATCCAATTCATCAAACTTCATCTTTTAAAATCTTAATCAGAAGGGAAATAAAACAGTCTCCTCATTAAAGCCGGATTATCAACGTGCCGCTACATTGAAAACATATGATTCGATTCGCGCCTTCTGATTGATTCTCGGGACATAGCGGCTTTTGCTGTCAAAGGCAAGTGGCGTTTAGAGGCTTTTGCAAACAAACTGTTATTTCTGAATGGGCTGACGCTGCAATTTAGATGATTTGAAGCAAAAAATATTTGTTTAACATGTACTACGTGCCTAAAGCATTCGCTCAATGCCGTTAGCAAATTTTTGGCAGAAGTGGCATTTAGAGGCTTTTGCATCTGAATTCTTCATATATATTATAAGCGAAAATGTGCACTTTAATTTTGACACCCACAGGCATCTTCACCAAATATAAATCAGAGAGCTAAGACTTTGTCATACATAGCCTCATCTCAGTAGTCAAGTTTCGTAAAAATCTATCTATTGAATTAATCAATCTATTAAAAAAAAACGTTGGCTAGAATTATGCATTATAGGCTTAAATTATAGAGAGAAATAACAGGAGATGAACCGAGACTGCAGTCAAATCAAATCATAAAGCAGATCAATGTTGATCTTTCTTTCGAGGTGTCAGTGGCGAAATGAACAAAACAATAGGCCTAATAAAAAATATTATAACATTGAAATATGGAAAAATTATCAAATGGTAATTTCTGTCGATTTTCCTAATATTTCAGCATGCTTTCACTTTCGTATTCGACATTAAACGCACATTTACCGGTAGGAATGACATCCCACCCTATCATAATTCTCTCTTCATATAGCCGTAAATATAGCTATTACAAAACCATAATACACTGTATTGTAGCCTGGTTTGTTAGTTTGTTGGATCGTATTGCTTTCTCAGTTCATTTCAATCGAGCCGAGACCACCTCATTCAGGTGATCTCGAACCGATAAATTTGGTGTGGATCCAAGCGTGATTGCTGGGTTCACATATGCCAAACAAACCTTGCTAACTAGGCAAAAGAGACAGGTTCCGAAACAAACATCTAGGTGTGAAAGCCCCCTAAGACTGTATTTGCACGCAATTGACAAACAGTTGCAGCCAAAAACATTAGTGACGAGGCAGCACTGGCCCGATTGGACCAGTAACCATCCTGTCTACTGTCCCGAGCGTCTCTTACACTGGCCCCAGGCCATAGGTCAGTCCTTATTGTCAAGCCCTGGAATGTATATAGTTGGAGTGTCTAATTTAAAACACCGGTTGAGATTACAATACCACTGACCTCCAATTTTTCAGCCATCATGCCACCCCCTCCTCCTGCACTCAGTCTCATCTGCATGAGGTCATTTATAGCATTCTGGTCACCTAGAGAACAAACATAGATGGTTTATGTAGACAGCTGTGAGTTGCACTATGTAGTCAAAGTGTGTCTGGGTTTTTCCAGTTTATTTAAACCCTTTTAAGGCAAATTGAGCATTTTTAAATTTTCACATATCCAACACTTTCACCCTCCAACATTTTTTTCATTATGTCAGCTCTTTCCTGAAAATACATTCCCAGATTTTATGGTCTGGCAGGATACTCTACTGTTTGAGCTACAAGAGTGCAGGTTAAATATGCATCATGTAAATACCGAATTAAGAACGTAAGAATATAAATTTATAATATAAAAAAGCTTCATGAATCGTGTTTCTCACCAATGTTATATGCACAGTATCGGATGTTAGGTGAAATCTCTTCCACTCTCTGGTGATAAAGCACAGCTTGCTCCTCAGTAAAAGCACTTGCAAGTTTCTCATAGATGGTCCTGCAAAGATTCCACAAATATTGTCAACAAATGGAAAAAATATAAAACCAATATAAAAAACAAATATTTTCACAATCTTTGCCACTTACAAGATCATGAAAGACCTAACTTAAACTTAAATAGGCAAGTTGGGTTAATCAGTCAAGTCACTGGACAACAGTGTTTTGCTCTGTAGCCAACCCCATAAAATAATTTGAGTTTCTGAATAAGAAAATGTAATTGGATATATGGTGTTAAAATTCCTTGCTCAGTTAAATATTACTTGGAAAATATTTGAAAAGGAATTCTTGAAAGTTTCTTGAAAGACACAAGCTGCAATGAAAGTATTTTATACTACAACGTTTGTAAACAAAAAGTTAACAAGCCAGAGACAGAATATACCAAAAGACATACTGTATGGATGATATTTGTGTTTGGCCATATTGCTCAGGTCTAGGCAATCCCTTGAAGTTTTAATTGTTCCTAAGTCTGCAAAAAACTAGTAAGATATTTGTTCTAAAACTATTTCCATCTAAAGTTGAAGAAAACATTACTTCTAATGTGTTCCACAAGTTTAAATAACATTGTTGTTCCACACAGCAAGTGTCATGGCGGAAGACTAAACACTAAACTCACTATATTTTTTTGCCAATTATTGAGTTGTGCCACAACGTAAAAATGTAGTTTTTCAGATGAAAATGTAGAACTTCAAATATACTGTATATTAATAAGGATAGTGGCTATTTGAAAATCTACATCAGCAGCCATTTATTGCTCATGTTTTCCATCGAGACCTCCCTTTTGACAGACACTTAGTCTGCTATCCGAGTTATGTCTCTATAGTGGATAAAAGTGACATAAATTTTTTCTAATGTAAATGTATATCTAAGGGCAATTTCAAGTCTCGATCGTGTTATTTGTTTATTAAATGCTCCATTGACCTCATGACAAAGTTTGGATGTGTGGACAAACTGAGCAATTTAGAGTTTCCTTGACATCGCAGTGAGTGCATTGTTCAAATGCTTGGCAAGCTGAGAAGAAAAAAAAAAGAAATATAACGTGAGTCTCTCATACGTCAAGTAAATCATATTTTTCATTGCTGGTTTTTGGTATTGGGCAAAATCATGTGTTATATGCATATTTACTATAGAGCGAAATTTGTCCCAATATTTTACAACATGTCAAGCAACACTCTTTCACTTTCATTTAGCTTATTTCCTTATGAAGTTATAAGGGGTCGACTTAGCAGAATGCACAGCCAGCATAACTAAGTTCCATCTTGAAAAAATAAAACAGGAAATATTTAGTTTTTTTAAAACATTAGTTTTGCTTGCAAGGGACTGTTATTTACCACTTTGTGCTTTGATTTCAGTTTGAAGTATTCATCAAAATCCTAGTTTTTTCATTAAATTATTTTAATATCGGAAAGAATATAAATGTGCTCTTTCAATAGAAAAATACCTTTAATAGTAGAATATATTTACAGTACAAATAACAATAATGAACTATGAAAGAAAAAAATTAATAAATAATTACATTGAAAATAAAAATTTAAAAACACTCAATTTAAAATCAAGGTAAAGTGTTCAATTAATCAAAGTTTTTAGTTTAGGTCATATCATCCAGAAATATGTACAATATAAATAGGTTGATATATTTAGTTTGTGTACATCTGTTGATCTTTCCACCCCATTTGTTCGTGATGGTTTGTTCTGCTCACCATTTGACTCTTTTAAGTTATTATATATGCCTTGGGTGAGAATTAAAAGTGAAAAAGACAGAGCAACAAAGTTTTTTTGTCCATCCTGTAAACATTTGATATAATTTATAATATTGTAATGCCATTCGTTTTAAATGAGGATACTTTACTGCCTATAGGTGTATAGTCCAGCCTCCACTCATTTATTTTAAAGAAAAACTCTCCCATTTGGTAAATATTTTCAGAATTGTTTAGCAACCAAATTATTATTGGTAAGTCAATATTTATTACAGAAATAACACTTCGTTCAACCACGTACAAAAGGCAAGGTGTAATAAATGGGTGCAACAAGCAGAGAGGTATTAAAATGATCAAAAATATATATTTTCCTCATTTTGACTGTTTTTACACCCTGCTGTGATGTAGGCTATACTATTAAACTGAGTCCGGAGGCTCTTCTGCAATCACAGAATCTATAATTACTACTTGGAAGTTGGAAACAACTAAAATAGGCTCAATTTTTACATCTAAGAAAACACAGTTGGGGTAATGATTATAAATTTGAAAAATGTAAAGAATATAAGCTCTCTTGATATCCACGAGAAAAGATAAGTAGGGTAAAGTCAAAAGTGCATGGCAGTCGTGGCCAAACGTTTTGAGAATGCCACAAATATTAGTTTTCACAAAGTTTGTTGCTAAACTGCTTTTAGATCTTTGTTTCAGTTGTTTCTGTGATGTACTGAAATATAATTACAAGCACTAAATACGTTTCAAAGGCTTTTATCGACAATTACATGACATTTATGCAAAGAGTCAGTATTTGCAGTGTTGGCCCTTCTTTTTCAGGACTTCTGCAATTTGACTGGGCACGCTCTCAATCAACTTCTGGGCCAATTCCTGACTTATAGCAACCCATTCTTTCATAATCACTTCTTGGAGTTTGTCAGAATTAGTGAGTTTTTGTTTGTCCACCCGCCTCCTGAGGATTGACCACAAGTTCTCAATGGGATTACGATCTGGGGAGTTTCCAGGCCATGGATCCAAAATTTCAACGTTTTGGTCCCTGAGCCACTTAGATATCACTTTTGCCTTATGGCACAGTGCTCCATCGTGCTGGAAAATGCATTGTTCTTCACCAAACTGTTGTTGGATTGTTGGAAGAAGTTGCTGTTGGAGGGTGTTTTGGTACCATTCTTTATTCATGGCTGTGTTTTTGGGCAAAATTGTGAGTGAGCCCACTCCCTTGGATGAGAAGCAACCCCACACATGAATGGTCTCAGGATGCTTTACTGTTGGCATGACACAGGACTGATGGTAGCGCTCACCTTTTCTTCTCCGGACAAGCCTTATTCCAGATGCCCCAAACAATCGAAAAGGGGCTTTCATCGGAGAATATGACTTTGCCCCAGTCCTCAGCAGTCCATTCACCATACTTTTTGCAGAAGATCAATCTGTCCCTGATGTTTTTTTTGGACAGAAGTAGCTTCTTTGCTGCCCTTCTTGACACCAGGCCATCTTTCAAAAGTCTTCGCCTCACTGTGCATGCAGATGCGCTCACACCTGCCTGCTGCCATTCCTGAGCAAGCTCTGCACTGGTGGCACTTCGATCCCGCAGCTGAATCCTCTTTAGGAGACGATCCTGGCGCTTGCTGGACTTTCTTGGACGCTCTGAAGCCTTCTTAACAAGAATTGAACCTCTTTCCTTGAAGTTCTTGATGATCCTATAAATTGTTGATTTAGTTGCAATCCTAGTAGCCACAATACCCTTGCCTGTGAAGCCATTTTTATGCAACGCAATGATGGCTGCATGCGTTTCTTTGCAGGTCACCATGGTTAACAATGGAAGAACAATGATTTCAAGCATCACCCTCCTTTTAACATGTCAAGTCTGCCATTCTAACCCAATCAGCCTGACATGATGATAGAATTGAGAATAATAGAAATATATAGATATGATAGAATTATCCAACTTTCCCTCCGCACTTTAGTTTTTCACTTGATTCGACTGGGGCGGCAGCAGCTCTAAATATGAAACTAGAAGTGCTGTCCAGCTGACTATTCTGATTTGCTGGATATTAGAAGTAATTAAATCAGAATTGTGAGACATATGATAATATATTTATCTGGTTTAACTTGTTTTCAGCATTAAATAAAATTCCTTATTTTGGTATTTTTCATTGTAGCGTAGTAATCATGTTTAGATTATCATTTCACTTTTCAAAAGTCTGAAAAATCAGATTGACATACATCAATCTTATTTGTAGTGTTGGGGCAAAATAATAGGCTACATTTCAATCTAAAGCCACTAAAGGTAGCTAAAGATGTACTTAGTTACTTTCTAAGAAAAGAAATGTGAATGTGCAGTTATTCATTCATTCATTTTCTTTTCGGCTTAGTCCCTTTATTCGTCAGGGGTCGCCACAGCGGAATGAACAGCCAACTTATCCAGCATATGTTTTACGCAGTGGATGCCCTTCCAGCCACAACCCAACACTGGGAAACACCCATACACTCTTGCATTCACACACACACTCATACACTACAGGCAGCTTAGCTTATTCAATTCACCTGTACCACATGTCTTTGGACTGTGGAAACCGGAGCACCCGGAGGAAACCCATGACAACACAGGGAGAACATGCAAACTCCACACAGAAACGCCAACTGGCCCAGCCGGGGCTCGAACCAGCGACCTTCTTGCTGTGAGGTGATCGTGCTACCCACTGCGCAATCGTGTCGCCCCTACTTGCAGTTATTAAGTATCTAAACTATTTCTATAAATGCAATATACTTGTTGTACTTCAGTTTATTTATGTAGATTGTTGCATTTAAAACGGCGCCTCAGTTTAGTGGGTTATATACGCCACAAACTGGCAGTGAATGATTTTGCATATGCTAGTGTTTTCTGCAGGGGTGATTAATGCAGCATAATTTCACGAAGTCATGATATGTTTTTAATTATGTTTTAATTGCTATTTAAAAAAATTATAAAATCCAATTTAAAAATAGAAATTACTCAAGCTAGCTAATGACAACTGTGTGGATCACCTTTACTCTGCAGTGTTGCGCTTATTTAATTGGCAATACGTTTACTACAGCTTGTAATAAAGCAAATAAACACCTAGTTTATTTTGTCATTTTCTTTCTTTTTTTCAAACTTAATAGATAAATAAATTCAATTGCTTATTTTTATATATTTACTACTGAATGACAAGGTCTGTTTTATATGGGGCTCATGACAGTGAATGATTTAGTAATTATTTTAAATTTAAAATAATTTACAACTTATCTATTTACCTTTTTTAGCCTAATTAATTTAGTCCATTTTATCTCTTGAACTGACCAAATATTTGAAAGTTGTCAATTATTTCATTAAAATAGCCCAATTCAGCTGAGCAATAATGAATGACACCATAATAAATTGAAAGCATATAGGCAACCTTAACACAACATAGAGCCCAACAACAATGCAAGGCGCAGATTAACTACCATATTATGGTGCATCATTTGGGAAATAAGTGATGTAGTGACAAGCGTTTCCCAAAACCGTAGTTGCTCTGTCACAGATCCATCATTTGAACCATGTTAGTTATAGCGTAAAACATCCATAATGACGCTTTAAATGGAGTGGATTCTTCTTCAGAGAAAATCCTAATTAATTTTTGTGGGCAAATTAGGCTATATTGTGTTTGTACACGCACAGTCATGGACATTTTTTTTTAAAATATTAGTTTTGGTAAAAACATGCAATTGTTTACCATATTAATTTAAACATATGTAAACATATAAAGAGCCTGATTTTTTTGTTTTTTTTTCAAACATTGAGAACATTCCATGTTCCAGCTAACAGAGTTTAATCTCATAAATCAGATATATGCCAAATAATGTAAAAACTACTTTCCTTCATTTGTTAACTAAATTACATTTCGATTGAGAAATAATAATAATAATAACAATAATAATAATAATACTCCATGAACTGCCACCTTATCGTGGTGGAGGGGTTTGAGTGCCTGAGCGATCCTAAGAGCTATGTTGTGGGGGCTAATGCCCCTGGTAGGGTCTCCCAAGGCAAAAAGGTCTTAGGTGACAGGTCAGACTAAGTGTGGTTCAAAAACCCTTTATGAGTAAAATAACATCGTGGACCGTGACGTCGCCTGGTATGGCGGGTTTTTTCCCACGGGGCTTAGCCCGAAGGAGCGATGTGGGACCATCCTCCTGCAGGCCCACCATAAGGGGCCAGTGCATTGTGGAATGGGTGGTGGTCGAAGGTTGGGACCACGACAACCCGATCGTCAGGTACAGAAACTGGCTCTTGGAACATGGAATGTCACCTCACAGGGAGGGAAGGAGCCCGAGATTGTGCGGGAGGTGGAACGGTACCAACTAGAGATAGTTGGGCTCACCTCCATGCACAGCTGGGGCTCTGGAACTCAACTTCTTGAGAAGGGCTGGACTTTCTTCTACTCTGGAGTTGCTCACGGTGAGAGGTGGCGGGCTGGTGTGGGCTTTCTTATAGCTTCCAACTAAGCCACCATGTGTTGGAGTTTTCCCCGGTGAACGAGAGGGTCGCCTCCATGCGCCCTCGGGTCAGGGATAGGTCTCTCACTGTGGTTTGTGCCTACGGGCCAAACACCAGTGCAGAGTACCCGGCCTTCTTGGAGTCCTTGGGAGGGGTGCTGGAAGGTGCTCAGACTGAGGACTCCATTGTTCTACTGGGGGACTTCAATGCCCACATGGGTAATGACAGTGATACCTGGAGAGGCATGATTGGAAAGAACAGCCTCCCTGATCTGAATCCGTGTGGTGTTTTGTTAATGGACTTCTGTGCTAATCACAGTTGGTCCATAATGAACACCATGTTCGAGCATAAGGGTGTCCATCAGTGCACATGGCACCAGGACACCCTAGGGTGGAGGTCAATGATCGACTTTGTGGTTGTATCATCTGATCTCCGGCCGTATGTCTTGGACACTCGGGTAAAGAGAGGTGCAGAGCTGTCAACTGATCACCACCTGGTGGTGAGTTGGATCTGCTGGCAGGAGGGAAAACTGGACAGACCTGGCAGGCCCAAGCGCATTGTGAGGGTCCTCTGGGAACGTCTGGCTGAACCTCAAGTCAGAGGGATTTTCAACTCTCACCTCCAGAAGAGCTTTGACCAGATACTGAGGGAGGTTAGACATTGAGACTGAGTGGTCCATGTTCTCCGACTCCATTGTTAATGCGGCTGTGAGGAGCTGTGGCCGTAAGGTCTGTGGTGTCTGTCGGGGCGGCAATCTACGAACCTGGTGGTGGACACCGGAAGTAAGGGATGCCATCAAGCTGAAGAAGGAGTCCTACAGGGCTTGGTTGGCTTGTAGGACTCCAGAGGCAGCTGATGGGTACCGACGTGCCAAGCGTGCTGCAGCCCAGGCGGTTGTGGAAGCAAAAACTCTGGCCTGGGAAGAGTTCAGGGAGACCATGGAGGAAGACTATCGGTCAGCCCCAAAGAGATTCTGACAAACCGTCCGGCGCCTCAGGAGGGGAAAGCAGCTCCACATCGACACTGTTTACAGCGGAAGTGGGGAGCTGTTGACCTCGACTGGGGATGTTGTCGGGCGATGGAAGGAATACTTTGAGGATCTCCTTAACCCACCTACATGTCTTTCATTGAGGAAGCAGAGACTGGGGATGCAGGGGTGGACTCACCCATCACCCAAGCTGAGGTCACTGAGGTAGTTTGCAAGCTCTGCAGTGGCAAAGCAGCGGGGATGGATGAGATTCACCCAGTGTATCTTAGGTCTCTGGATGTTGTGGGGCTGTCTTGGCTGACACGTCTCTACAATATCGCATGGAGGTCGGGGACAGTACCTCTGGACTGGGCAACTGGGGTGGTGGTTCCCTTTTTTAAGAAGGGGGACCGGAGGGTGTGCTCCAACTATAGGGGGATCACACTCCTCAGCCTCCCGGGGAAAGTCTATGTCAGGGTACTGGAGAGGAGGATCCAGCTGATGGTTGAATTTAGGATCCAGGAGGAACAATGCGGTTTTCATCCAGGCCGTGGTACACTGAACCAGCTCTATACCCTCACCAGGGTGCTCGAGGGTTCATGGGAGTATGCCCAACCAGTCCACATGTGTTTCGGACAGGGGGTCCAGTTCGGGGACCACAGGATTTCATCTCTGTTAATCGCAAATGATGTTGTTCTGTTGGCTTCATCAAACATGGACCTTCAGCACGCACTGGGGCAGTTTGCTGCAGAGTGTGATGCGGCTGGGATGAGAATAAGCACCTCCAAGTCCGAGGCCATGGTGCTCCACTGGAAAAAGGTGGTTTGCCATCTCCAGGTTGGAGGAAAGTCCTTACCCCAGATGGAGGAGTTCAAGGGAAAAAAAGATTATTTTGACCTTTGCTCAATACTTTGTTGATGCACCTTTGGCAGCAATTACAGTCAATGTCCAGTCAACTGAATTTACCACAGGTGAACTCCAATTAAGCTGCTGAAACATCTCAAGAATGATCAGTGGAAACAAAGTACCTGAGCTCAATTTAGAGCTTCACGGAAAAGGCTGTGAATACTTATGTACATGTGATTTTTCAGGTTTTTTATTTTTAACAAATTGTCAACAATTTTGAAAAATCTTTTTTTCACATTGTCATTATAGGGTATTGTGTGTAGAATTGAGGAAATAAATGAATTGAATCCATTTTGGAATAAGGCTGTAACATAAAAAAATGTGGAAAAAGTGAAGTGCTATGAATACTTTCCAGATGCACTGCATTCTAACTTAAAATGAACCAAAACGGTCTTATTAAAATATAGAATATAGCTTTTTCATTGAAGACCAAAAAATAGATATTACTTATGATATAAATAACAATGCATATGTAAAATTATGTGTCGGCAATCAATCCACATGCAAGAACAGTGACCATCTGAGAATGCAATATTGTGCAATTATTAAGCAAACACTTTATTTTAACGTGGTAAACTACTAGTTTTTTAACCAGTCTGTTGAACAGTTTTAAGCAATTAAATCTTTGAAAGGGCTTAAAATAGTTCAAGTCCACTTTTCAATGTCAGTCTATACCAAGTTTTATTGTTGTAGTTGATGTTACAGTACATGGTACTGAGTAAATAAGTAGAGTAATGACATATGACTGGTAAATGATAATGTGCCATCTTGTAAAATGTGCACTCAGTCCCATGGCTGTGTTAACTCACATAGAGGAGTTCTAAAGTGAAGATGTACGTAAAAATAAAAATGCGCTTCACTTCAAGGCAGTTTCGTTATGTTGTATGCGACTCCCTGATACGCGGAGATTATAGCACTACAGTATCATTATATCCTTACAGACGTTGGAAATAATCACATCACTGAATGATGTCCTGAATAAAGCAGTTTTCGTGTTGTGGTACAGGTACACTGTAAATGGCTGTTGTCATGACGATCACAGCAGATGCAGACAGCACGTGAAACTTAGCGCAAGTTAGTGGGTTAGCTAAACTGTAGCTGCAGCTAAAATGAAACACTTGAGAAAACAACTCCTCACGAAAATGAATGCCATGATCATATGAATTTAAGACTAACCGATTTAATAACTTTTAATGTACAACTAACTGAGTAAATTCTCTAAATGTCAGCGAGAGGCAATACCATTTCAGTTAAGCAAAAGCACACGCACGGGTAAATAAAAAAGATGCCGAAATTTACACAAAGGTAAACTCGGATGATTTCCTGGCATGCTGAGGTCACTTTAGATTTGTTGTTTTATCAGCTATTTCTTCCCCATATGGTTTACGGTCTTTTTGTTTTGACATCAAATGTGAATCTTCTTTTTCCTCTCAGCTGTTGACATTTCATTATAGTTTAATCAGACACGTGCCCTTATGGAAGATGATGTAATGGCATCACGCATCTACTGTGGACCAGTTACTTTTCAAATGTGTGTGTGCATCATGCATCACTCACCAAGATTATTTCTGATTGGACATTTTCCGAAAAACGTCCTGTCAGTATATTTTTATTATAGTTGTCGTCATCATCACTTTTTATTTCGTTTTCGTCTGAAGAAACTTGTTCGTCACAAAAATTATGACGAAAATTGTCAACGAAATTAACACAGGACCAATCAAAGAACATTTCATTGAGCTCATTGAAATGTTTTGTATGTAGGCCTCTCACAGGCAGACGATATGGCGAATTAGAAAAAGATCTATTATACACACTGTAAAAAATTAACTATTTGAAAAATTGTGGAAACTCAAAATTAAATATGGACTCAACAAATGACTTCCCACTAATTCGCCCTAAACAAAAAAATTCCACTGAATTAATTTTAGCTCATGGTTTGAAGTTAAAATTATAAATGTATATTCACCAAACCTTAAAGCAAAAAACAAGTGCGGATGCGTGTCACTGAGACTGAGAGCCGTTGGTTTGGAAATCCAACCAAACATCATATTCAGACAGATTTTTCTTCAACAAAGTAACGTTGAGTACTGAATTCTGTATTTATTAAATCATGTTTAAGTTTAACCAAGTGCAAATCTCGACAAAGTAATTTTAACATAAAAATGAACAGCATGAGTATTAAGTTAGCCTAACGCCTCCGACATAATGTTGGACATTAACATTACTCTGTGGCAGAAAAACTGAATTCAAGCCTGTAATATTGAGGTCTAACCAATAGTTTTTGACCATAATGTTCTCTCCAGGTACTTTAAGTTTCTATATATTGTTATTAAATTATTATTTTATGACGGATGAAGCACGTAACGTTAACATGTTTATTTTTTCTTTCAGTGTAACCGTAACGTGAAGCCACCATTGCTGGGCGAGGCACAAATAAACAACGTTACAAGTCATCGTGAAGTACTCTTTTAACAATTGCGTATATGTTTATTCCATATCAGTCTCAAATTCTACTAAGATGTAACTTGTGTGTAGTTGCTTTATTGAGGGCTGCCATGTGCCATGACTGGTTATGCAGGCTGTTAACCCATGAGGCATTTCTCAAGTTCACATTGTTCTATGTTACCAGTTCTACTGTAGCCTTATACTATACCTGCCAACACTCCCGTTTTTCCCAGGAGTCTCCCGCATTTCAGACCCATCTCCCGCCACCCTCCTGTTTTGTTATTTCACCCGGAAAACTCCCGTAATTTCACCCCGCCCCCGATCCTCAGCTTTTTGGTACAGTACGTAACACCACTGGGTCGCCAACTTTGGTATCGCAGCGGCTGCCCAAAACCCAGTCCATAGTACAGTTACTAACGCCACAGTACAGTTACTGACCCAGTTCTCAACTGTGTCATTCAGACAAACCGCCCCCCAAATGTTGGCAGGCATGCCTTATAGATTTCCAGCTCGAAAATATTAAACATTGATTTGGAGTTGTTCTTAAAGGGATATTTCACCAAAAAATAAAATGCTCACTATTTACTCAAACTCACAAAGATTTGAAATCATGTGAGGCTCTTTCTTCTGTTGAACACAAAATAATATATTTTTAAGAAACCTGAAAACCTGTAAACATTTACTTCCATAGTAGGAAAAACAGATACTATGGATGTCAATGTTTACAGGTTTCCAGCTTTCTTCAGAACATATTATTTTGTGTTCAGCAAAAGAAAGACAAACAGGTTTGAAACAAGTGAGGAGAGAGTAAATTGACAGAATTATCAGTTTTCTGTGAAACAAAATCGTTTTTTGTCTTCTGGCTTTATTTACTCACCATCTATGATATTTTAAAGAATTGCTGTAAACAAACAGGTACCTGGCCACAATGACTTACAATGATTTTACATTTGAATATGTAATTTACCACAGCATTCTCACAGTATGGAAAGTTAATTACTATACTGTTACTATGCTAATAGTTATGTGAACATCCACATTCTGTAATTCTAAAATTACCTTTTGTGACCCAACAGGAGTAGTCTTTTTGAAAATTTGTATATGTATTTTATATATGTAGACTTAGTATTGACATTGCTATTTTATATTTTTAACATACAGGGCCACTGGAAACCCACACAACTACAATGAAGATGGGAATTCTTGAACCAGTGAACAGCAGCATGAAGAACTTTTAGAGCCCTGTCAACTGTGCTGAATGTCCGCTTTCTAAACATGTTCACATGGTAATGATTTGAAGTAGATGCAGCTTCATGTGTTTGAAATTCCTCTTGAAATTTTTTTTTCACTTTTTTTTTTT
>CAIGQV010000919.1:817776-849596 GCA_903798115.1 Danio jaintianensis
TATATATATATATATGTGTGTGTGTATATATGTATATATAAGGCCACTGCTCCTCAATTTCACACAGACTGGGAGGGGGCCAAGTGTCGATCGTATGCCTTTGATAAATATAGGTCAATTTCAGTTCTTCTGTACATCAACTTTTTCAAGACCTTAAGGTCCTGCTGATTTGTACACAGTTATCAGACTCTTTCTTTTGTCTTCCAAAGACTCTGGTGGTTTTCCTTGTGGAAGATTAGTTGGCTGCCATTTTGTACACCCATAACTATCTACATCTGTTCTGCTCCTTTTGATGGCAGAATCATTCCCACTGCTGTCACCATTGGGCATTTTTCTAGGTTGTCTGATTCGATGACTGGCATTGTCTCTATTTACATGCTCAACCCTGGTTTTAAGCTGTCTGATCAGTGAATAATAAACACATTCGAGCTGCTCACCTTTTCCAGTCTTATCAGCAAATGTGCCAGGGTACTTGAATACAATTACGCTTGCCACTTCGGTACAGACAGCTTTATTGGCATTTTTGCAATGTATCTGCATTGCTTCAACTACAACTCTAATCAAAACTGTTCTGTCCTTGGGGTGGGCCAAGGTACCTTTTTCCATAACCTGTAATAGCCGAGCAGGCATCTTTTCCCATGGAACTTGAAAGCTGCTGATCCAGGTTTTGTTTTGAATTGAGTAACAAGGCTGTTCAGAAGAAAGGAGTGAAACTTGAGTGGGATTGAGTGAATATCCTTCTGGCCAGACAAGTACGGGGAGTGTCACACTACTTTCCTGACCCTCAGTAGAAGTTGAGGCCACTTGTACATTTGCTACAAAAAAAAAAAAGTATCAAATAATTCCACATATATTAACTTGTGAATTTGGACACTGCAATTGATGTCTCAGTGCTGTGTGGAAAAACTTCCACTATGTGGACCAATGGCCCAATGAAATGCCAATTAAATGCAATGAATTGGCGGCGTCAGTGTACGCAGCTGGCAGCAATCACAAGCTGTGAATAAAGATGCCAGCCACGCGACGCTAAATATCTTTTCTAGCTGAAGAGCCGAACTACAGCTGTCAGCTAAGCCGCAATCACTGTGGCGAACATAGCATTTCCGTTCCCCCCCTCGGGGAACGAGGGTTACGTAGTAACCATTTCATTCCCCAGGTGGAGGGGAACCTTAATGCTAAGTGGAAAAACTTCCACTATGGGCAAATGTATGGAAAACGCCACAGCGATTGAACCTTACCACATCACTGGTGAAAGGTTTGCCAGGCTACAGCGTGAGCACACCATCATTACCAGAGACACAGCCCTCCAACGTGTCCCCTGGCCCTAACTTACCCTACTTACCTGTGAAGCGCTTAAAGGCTTATTTATATTTTTTGGGGAGTCGTAAAAAATACACCTAGTTAAGTTCTAGGAATTTTAAAATACGACAGTATGTTGGGAAAGCGTGCCAGTCCCGAATGGGGAGGACGCTGCGGAGGCCACCTGCTGCCCAAATGGGGAGACCTGGTGGCAAGAAGACAAATGGACTAACCCAGAGAAGGTGGAGAACACATATGATGGATGGTTAGCGGGGAGGGAAGACATGGGCCTGCCTGGAGAGGGGGGAACTATACCGTGGCTGAGTGAAGCATATGGAATCGCCAGTGGGGATCGTGCATAGCAGGCACCTATACCCAGAACGCGGGCTGACCGAGCGGGCATGCCAAGAATGTAATGGGCCAGGCACCCGACTCCTCTGCTGAGTCAGGTGCTGGGGGCCTAGGAGGAACTCGGTAGGGTTCGCCGAATGGGGAACTCAACTGAGCAGAGTAAGAAAAGCGCACGTATCTCTGTGTTAGAGAGAAAGGCGCAGCAAGCGTGTTTCAACACCGTACCGAATTTCCTCATTCACTGGAATTATCCAGCTCACATGAGGAAAATCGGCTCCACTCAAAGATTATAGAATCTTACAAATGTATTAGGTGTCGCCCAGCCCGCAGCTCTACAGATGTCTGTTAGAGAGGCGGCACGTGCTTACGCCCAAGAGGAGGCGATACTCTTAGTCGAGTGTGCTCCCGGGGGACGCGGCTCACCCTGGCACTGAAAAGCGAGGGAGATGGTATTCACTATCCGGTGGGCCAACCGGTGGGCCAACCTACGGCACTTCCTATTTGCCAATTATAACAGAAAAGGAGCTGCTTAGAGTCGTAAGCTCTAATGCGGTCACATAGCGCAGAGCGCGAATGGGACACAGCAAAGAAAGGGGCTGGGTCTGCCTCCTCCGTGGGCAGCGCTTGCAGGTTCACTACATAGTCTAAAAAAGAAAGCACTGTAGGAACCTTGGGGACCTAGGTGGGCCGGGGTCTAAGGAAAACGTGAGAGTGGGCCGGCCCAAATTGCTGGCACACTTCGCTGACAGAAAATGCCTCCAGATACCCGACCCTCTTGACCGATGCCAACTCGATCAGCAGAGCTGTTTACCTGGACAGAAATCTTAAAGATACTAAGTCAAGTGGATCGAGCAGACCTCACCTAAGAGAGATCTTCAAGCGGGTATGAGAGGGGGACAGGATTGATTTAATTATCCAGCGTCTCGTGCCTCTGAGAACTGGATGATGAGGCAATGCTTTCCCAGCGTGCTGTCATTCCCGCGTCCTCAGAGCGCTCCTTGTCCTCCCTGACGTTACACAGTATCTGTGCGAGTAGGCTCACTGGAGCAAATACGTATTTACGCACGCCCCGGGGCCAAAACGCACCCATAACAGCTGGACAGCCGGTGGTGGAGCCTCCATTCTCCCGGGTGTGAACTGCCGTGAGATCGCATCGGCTGCACAGTTGAGTTTGCCGGGGATAAGAATGGCACGCAGTGATTTCCGCCGCGTATGACTCCAGAGGAGCAGACAGTGAGCGAGCTGAGACATGCGGCGACAGCGGATACCCCTGTGCGGTTGATATACGCCCTCGTCACCATGCTGTCCATCCTGATCAGCATGTGCTTCCCCTCCAACACCGGTGAAAAACAGCGCAGCGCGAGGTACACTGCCAACAGCCAACAGCAGCCAAAGTGGATGGGTCAACGGGGAGAGCGGTTTTAAAAGCCCGCTGATCACACTTGACTGCTCTTTCACCGTGGTGAATTCCTGGGTGAACTCACCCCCTGTGTCGTTGAACAGGCCAGCCTGTGATATGGGTGTGTTAAGAAAGCAAACTTTGTCAACGTCACGCATATCTGCCAGGTTTAGCCAGAGGTGGCATTCCTGGACCACTAGTGTGGTCATCGTCCTTCCCAGGGCACTCGCAGCCGAACTGGGGCTTTCATAGCAAAGTTGGTTGCAGTGCGTAGTGCCCAGCCTCCGATGCAGCGATGGATATCTGGTCCTCGGTGTCATCGAGTGAAAGGACGATCATTCCTGAGGATAGAGTGCTTCTCTCACTCGAAGCTTGGATGGTGCGCACTGAGGAATGGGAGGTCCGCAAGCCCGAGGGCGGTTGGATTGACCCCCACTGCCAAGAGTGCCAACCGCTACTTCCGGGGGACAACAGGGGTGGTTCACATGCAACACAGTGCTCGCGCCCATCATCCGTGGACAGGGAACCATCGCATCCAGAAACGCACAGTCGGAATGATGTCTTTAAAAGATGCGCTGCACTACCATGTTGCTCTTTTAGGAAACTCACCGCTCTAAGAGAACCGGAATGAAACTGTTGAAAACGAGCACGATAACCGATAGCATAAACAAGGTGTGAGACCAAAGGGTACTCACGGGGTCAGATCACGAGAATCATATGCACTGCATTAGCGTCCTCTACCCCAAACACAGCTCAGACTCACGCAGCCACAACAACCACTGCTCACAGACACACTGCCGCCTGCGCCCTGCACACTGAGCTCAACACAGATAGACTGTGATGCATCAGAACAGTATCAAGTCTCAGCACTCAACAAAGATCTTTAGGAAAATAGCCAGGACAACATATTTCAGCAGCCAGAAACTCCAAGGCCAAAGCCTCTGTCACCGGACATGCTCTCATTGTCACCTTGCTCGCCTCTCTTAAATTTTTCAAAAAAGATGAAGGAACTGGTGTTTGCTGGAACTAAACTTTCGCACTCCATTGCTGCAAGCCCCCAGTTATCAACCAAAAAGCGGCCTGCTCCACAACCACCTCTAAGCCCACCTGAAAGAGCCCTCCGGCTCTTGCCACACTGCCAGGGCCCAAACAATGCCCCATCTTCAGCTGGTGAACAAAACAACTGTCATTGATGTGGGTCGGGTGCCCGCTTAGATAACAGTATCTTTATCAAATGTTTACAGAACAAGCGGGAACCCAGTGTGCCTGTAGCTTTCTCTACGCAGATATGTGTTGTATTACGTGACAGAAAATCAAAGGCCTCTTTAAGTCGTAGAGCAAATCATTTAAATCTAGTGTCTATTAAATGTATTTCTGAGACTACTGTAGGGAAAATAGCTAAAACTGTTAAGTTAGCACTTTTAAACATCCGATCACTTAACAATAAGTCACTTCTAGTCAATGATTTTATCAACACAAATTGTCTTTATTTTATGCTTTTAAATGAAACTTGGCTAGATGACAACTGTAGTGCAGCAGTCCTGAATGAAACAGCCCCTGCCAATTTTGATTTTATGAGTGCTTGCAGAGCTAATAGGAGAGGTGGAGGCATTGTGTCATTTGGTGACTATTTGTCCATTGAATATCTGAGTATAACACTAAAGGGTGATCCACGCATTTTACTGATCATTATCTACAGACCTCCAAAATATTCTCCAACTTTTATTAATGATTTTACAGAGTTGTTATCAATAGTATCCTCTGAATTTGACTATTTTACTATTGCTGGGGATTTTAATATTCACATTGATAATCCAGAAATCAGTGCTGTAAAAGAACTCATGACTGTTTTTAACACTTTTGATCTGACTCAGCATGTACAAGGACCCACACACAATCATGGAAACACTCTAGATTTACTTATAACTAAGGGTTTACACATTTCATCAATGTTGTTAAGGATGTCGCACTGATCATTTTTGTACTTTCTTTGATATATTGATCACTGCAGCCATTGAAGACAGATCTGTCCCTGTCAGAGATGCATACATGAGAACACTATCTGCAGACTCTGTTGATTTTCTCCTTGATTTGTTTAACTCTAAACTTAAGAATGTCATGAATGGCATTGCTCCTGTTAAAGTCAGGAAGAGGACTGGGAGATAGAAAGCACCTTGGATAAATGATGAGCAATCAGCTCATCCATTCAGCCAAGTTGAAGTGTCGATGTCAGACAGGCTCAACCACAACTTAAGAAATCAGACAGTATGTCTGATTTCATGGCAATTGATGGTAAAATCTTAGAAGAGATTGAGCAGATTATGAAACCATCAACCTGCAGTCTTGACACACTCCCTACATCATTCTTCAAAACTGTGTTTAACTGTTTAGAAATGGATCTCCTATTAGTGGTAAATGCTTTACTTATCTCAGGGATTTTTCCAAACTCACTTAAAACTGCAGTTGTTAAACCTCTCTTGAAAAAGAGCAACCTGGATAACACCCTATTGAGCAATTACAGGCCAATTTCAAATCTCCCTTTCATTGACAAAATCATTGAAAAAGTTGTTTTTAACAAGGTTTACACGTTTTTAAGCCCCAAGGGATGTTTAGACAATTTTCAATCTGGTTTCAGAGCAAATCATAATACAGAGAGCGCCCTTATAAAGATAATCAATGATATTCGCCTAAATACGGATTCAGGCAAACTAACAGTGCTGGTATTGCTTGATCTCAGTGCTGCATTTGACACTGTCGATCACAGCATACTTCTGGATAGGCTGGAAAACTGGGTTGGGCTGTCTGGGACAGTCCTCAAATGGTTCAGATCTTACCTTGAAGGGAGAGGTTATTATGTCAGTATAGGTGACCATAGGTCGAGGTGGACACCCATGACATGTGAAGTCCCACAAGGTTTAATTCTGGCACCTCTCCTGTTCAACCTTTATATGCTCCCACGGAGCCAAATAATGAGAAAGAACCAAATATCCTACCACATCTATGCTGATGACACTCAGATCTACTTAGCCTTATTGCCAAATGACTACAGCCCCATTGACACCCTTTGCCAATGCACTGATGAAATTAAAATTTGGATGTGCCAAAACTTTCTTCAGTTAAACAAAGAGAAAACTGAAGTCATTGCATTTGGGAACAGAGATGAGGTTCTCAAGGTGAATACGTACCTTGGCTCTAAGGGTCAAACAACAAAAAAATAAGGTCAAGAATCTTGGTATTATTCTGGAGTCAGATATGAGTTTCATTAGTCATGTCAAAGCAGTAACTAAATTAGCATACCATCATCTCAAAAACATTGCAAGAATTAGATGCTTTGTTTCCAGTGAGGACTTAGAGAAGCTTGTTCATGCTTTTATCACCAGCAGGGTGGATTACTGTAATGGACTCCTCACTGGCCTTCCCAAAAAGACAGTCAGACAGTTGCAGCTCATCCAGAACACTGCTGCCAGGACTCTGACCAGAACCAGAAAATCAGAGCACATCACACCTGTCCTCAGGTCTTTACACTGGCTCCTAGTTACATTCAGAATAGATTTTTAAAGTATTATTACTTGTCTATAAATCACTAAATGGCCTAGGACCCCAATACATTACAGATATGCTCACTGAATACAAACCTAATCAGATCACTCAGATCTTTAGGATCATATAAACTAGAAATTCTAAGAGTTCAGTCAAAGCAGGGTGAATCGGCCTTCAGCTACTATGCCCCCCGCTGCTGGAATCAGCTCCCAGAAATGATCAGATGCGCTCCAACATTAGGCACATTCAAATAAAGACTGAAAACATATATTTTAACAATATTTTCTTATACCTGTTTTATTCGTTTATGTAAAGCACTTTGAATTGCCACTGTGTATGAAATGTGCTATACAAATTAACTTGCCTTGCCTAGAAAATGTCAACAATCTTATATTTTACATATATAATTATTGTAATTTTTTTGATAATGAAACATCATATAATAGATTAAATAGACTCAATTAGGAAGAAAAATCCTAAATGAAAGCGATATATAAATGATCATATAGATGAAGATTAAATAAACTTGATAACTAAACAGATAAAATAAATCTGCAATATCGGGTGTTTGATATGATCTTCCTGATAAATTCATTAGTAGCATGAGTGTCTACTGGTCACATTTAAGACAAAGAGAACGATGCAATTTGTTAATACGCATCCTCATTTGTTTGTTAATTCTCTGAGTGGCAGTATTGGGAGTCTCCAGATTGGTGTGCGAGAGAGGCGTTTTTCAACTCGTTACCTAATTGGCTCACATCGGGTTTTATCCATACTTGCATCACTAATTCTGTGATCGATCCCGTGGTCTGTTAACAAATGCCACGAATGTGCACTCATCCTGGCTATCAACATCAGGCTTGACATAGCAGCTCGTTCTCATCCTGGATCAGCACACGTGCAATGGACTAAGCCCGGAGGACCCGATTAAACTAGGTCAAGCTCCGCTTTTTCTTTTATCCTGGCTTTTTTGATTCCACTTTTGTGCAATACCCCTCTGGCCAATATTCTGTGAGAAGAATGGCCCAAAAACCCTCTGGCCACTGTGCAGGACTTCTAGGAGTATATATCATTCCCAAAACAAACTGATGATGTATTGGCTGCAACAGGAAGCCCTACACCATACTAATGAATTATGGTTGTCTAGTGTCGTTGTCCAACCCCTGTATGTATATTATACATGTATGTACATTATGTGTGGTTTTAGACCACAATAATTCATTAGTGTATATATACTGTGTGTGTGTGTGTGTGTGTATATATATATCAAATATCAAAAATATAAAAATCAAACACGGAGAGTCAGGAAACAGGAGACTGATTAAAAACAGATGGCCATCTCCGGTTTTAAGACTTTAAGATGAGTCCCATCTCACACTCAACACACTACAATTACTATGGTATAAATACAGCACTACAACATACAAAAGAGAGAGATTGACTTAGAAAGTCACTTACCAGTTTTATAATGATTTGATCAGCTGTAGTTCCAAATTACGCTGCATTTTTCCTCCTCTAAGGGCTTATTATGTGGTCAACCGTCTTTGGTCTGCTCAATGACAGCCTAATGGCCGCCGACACGCTGTCTCTTAGAAATTATAAATATTTAAAAATAAGCACTATCCTTATAAATAAACTGCATAGTTGCAATCTAAACTACATTCTCGACTAAAAAAAGCCTCAAAAGTACATTATGTTGTCCAACAGCAGCAATATGTTAAACTGTAGAGCGTCCTCTGCTTGTTGCTGTATGTGGGCGGAGTAATACACAAGGGTGAAGGGTAAATAGGCTGGACGAGTGCTGTTACTGGCAGAATATCGCACGGCTATCAGCCAATAAGATTCAAGAACAAGACAGAACTGCTGTATAAATATATATAAAACAAATGAGGAATATGTAAATATAAAAGAATGTTTTTAACTACAATATTGAGCATAATCTTGACTATACAAAAATTAATTGCAACTCAAATCGCAATATCTCTTCAAAAAAAAAAAAAAAAATCTAATCAGATAAAGAAACACATGATGCTGAGAACTGGAGACAGATATAAAGACCATAAATATATAAATATGACCTGTTGATTTTGCATGATAGGTCCACTTTAAACAGAAAAATTACACAATTTTTGAAGTGGGCAAATCCCATAGCTTTCTTCTCTTTGTTTTTTAATCACTCTAGACAAAAAATTATAATAATAATCATCACATATTTCAAAGAATCAAATCCAAAATTCAAGCACGTTTGACATTATTAAATTAAACAAATTCACATCAATATAGGCTCTGGGGCAAACGCAAAGTTGTATATACACTATAATTAGTATGGTCAAATGGTACATACAAGTGCAGATTTTTTTACTGTTTTATTTTACATCAAATGTTTTCCCATTTTTTTTCAGCATACAGGAACAATATTTTGCATCAGCAGACTAACAATTTTGTAGCAGTTACATCAGAATTATCACATTACAGTACTTGTTTGTCACTGAAGAAATTCAGAAGATCAACATCAGTGATTCTCTGAGGCAGATATGTATTTAAGCAGGAAGCATTTGATATCTGAAATATGCATAGTCTCTCTGATGGTGGTGTCTCTGTTACGGACCAACAGAAGGCCACTTTTCAGCGTGCTCTCACTGACCATCACTGTAAAGAGGACACCCATCTCATCATACCTGCAGGAAGAAAAAAAAAAATCTTCAACATTATAACATTTCACCATCAATAATTACATATCTTGTTTTTTTTTTTGTTTTTTTTGTTTTTTTATGTGGATGCATTTTACTTTGTGTTCAAATTCTCCAGAGACTTTGTGTCCAAGTATCCAGGCCATGTGGAAATTCCAACTTCAAGAAACTCTTGAAGCAAACCCTCACAAACCTGAAGAGAGATTTGTTTTTGGGTCAGTGTGAGAACAGAGTTCACAAATAAATATTAATTAAATTTAATTTAGAAAGTTTGTTTTGATATGTATTTCTAAGTATTCATGTATGTATTGTTTATTTTTTCCTTTAGTAAATGTGCATATATTTTGCTTATGTGTTTACATATGCTTTTGCAAAATTTATATTTGTTTTTGTATCTCAGGGCCTAGTCACTTTATGAGTTTTTTTTCGGACAGCCATCTGATTTCTGAAAACGGTTCCATTTACATTTAACCACGTGAATGCATCTCCACAAAATGGATATGACTCCTCCTGAAGTGGTCTGAGCAATCGGTCTCGAATGCTTTTTGGAGGGCATTTACACCTGTTCGTTTCATGATCGGATAGCGATCCGATCTGGAAAAAAAGACATGAAGTGACCATATATAAACAGACCCTCAATGTGCAAGAGAACAACAATTAGCTCCTAATGATTTGTTCACTTGACTGAATGTTTATAACAACTAGGGGGTGCCGCAATATTCGGTACGACCTCCACGCTTCAATATGCAAAAAGATATTGCAATTTTTTGGTTTTACATTAAAATTGTTTTTGCATTTCCCCTATTCTATCAAATACTCTCTGAAGGGGCTCTGTGCATGTTAGAATGTATGTCCATGTGCTGAAACATGGCTCTCCACAATTAAATGTCCCATTAGTGAGCACTAAATAAGGAGACGCTTTCACCTGAAAATGAAAGTGACGTATGCTGCATGTTAGCAAATGAGCTCACATGGTCCAGAAGCCCAGAACCAGAACTCTCGCGACAGGATTGACTCATCTGTACAGGTGAATAAAAGTTATGACTTAGGTCTTAAATTAAGTCTTACTTCTCAACAGTAATTATGTCCATCTGTCCGACTTGAGCATTCAATCGGTTATGCCTTGGAATGTAAACACTTGGAAATTGTGTTGTCATTAAACTTAGTCTAAAGTTAACTTAGTCTAGTAGGGATTTGTCATCATCACAGGCATGTGGCAGAGGCTTGTAGTCAGTGATGGACTGAATGGCTTGCCAGAGGCTCTGGGTGTTCCTGCTGTCTGTGAAGTTACAGATTTTTTGAGCATATGACCATTTTGCATTTTTGAGGGCTGCTTTGTTTCCAGATCTGAAGGCTTCATCTATGGTCTTAAGCAGCCCACAAACCTTAAATGATCCACTTTTATTCCGGGCCCCAAAAAGCCCAAAATCACCGGATTTAATGATCACAGACTTGTTACTCTCACATCTGTGGTCATGAAGTAATTTAGGAGACTGATCTTAGCCCACCTGAAGGACAACACTGGACCTTTGCCGGATCCTCTTCAGTTTGCATACAGGGCAAATAGGTCTGTGGATGATGCAGTCAACATGGGACTGCATTATGTTCTGCAACACCTTGACAGACAAGGGAATTATGCAAGTACATTTTTTGTGTACTTCAGTTCGGCCTTTAATACCATCATGCCTGACCTTCTCTCTGACAAATTGACTTAGCTCTCTGTACCCTCCTCCACCTGTCAGTTGATCACCAGCTAGTGAGGCTGTGTCCTCTCCCCACTCCTCTTGTTCCTGTATGCAAAATGACTGCACCTCTACAGACTCCTCTGTCAAGCTCCTAAAGGCCGCTGGTGACACTAAAGTTATCAGCCTCATCATGGATGGAGACAAGTCTGCTTACAGACTGGTGGTTGAGCAGCTGGCTTTACTTTAGGTGTTTTACCGCAATACTTTAGGTGGGATTTAATCCCACAAGCTCTATTTGCGTGCGCTTACCGCCCGTCTATATTTCAAATAATAAACTTGAGCTCATGATAATAACGTGCACTTGATTATTAAAGTGCAGCTTTTCACATCCTTTCAGAAATGAATAAACACGAGAGGGAAGCACAAAAAAAAACAAAGAAGCAAATGATTCTTTCAGCAACCTAAAACATAAACAAACTGCCATGTTTAACTATTTTCATCGCCTTTTGAACTATTATGAACTACTTTTTAACAAGATGTTACATGTGCTGGTGAAGATTAAAGATACAAATAAAAGGTTTGCACTGACTATAGGCTATGTTTCATATTGTTTTTGAACCCAAAAGGCCTAAATGTACGTTGTGTGGAATTTTTCTGTAATTAGTAACATTTGGGAAACTGTAAGGGTCTGTATGTATTCGTATATGCTTTATTATTATTTTTTTTCTAATTGCAGACATTACAGTTGGCTATTTCGCATTATCATTGCGTTGATAAGCTATAATCAAATCCTGCAGCTATTATCAAATTCCGTTCACAGAAAGGTTAGCAATTAACATTTATACACAAGTATTTTCGTGTATAAAGCATCTGTTTTGTATATGATATGTAAACGACCCGTACAGCTTTACATTGACATTTCCTTGAGCAAGAATGATGTTGACTGCAACTTTCTGTCATACACCACGCCTACCAAAAGGGTACCATTTGGCAGTGGAGACACAAGTCTGATAAAGGTTAACCATACCATACCAACTGAACCACTCTGTGGAAACGAGGCTTAAGTGCATAGTGTGTCATTTGGGATGCAAATACAAAGAATTTTGGGTGAATCCAGTGATCATTTTCACAACTTGTTATTGTGTGTGCCCATGGACGTGCTGGTTAGAAAATTAATTGTGTTCAGGCACATTAGAACCAACTGAAATACTCTACACCACTGACAAACTGAAATCTGCTCTAAATTGAATGGCACAATATTCTTTTTTTTTTTTTTTTAACTTTATTAGTAATATGCATCTATAAGTGGCTTCACAATGCACATAAATCTGCAAAATATAAAAAATAAATGAATTGCAGCTTGTTGCAGACTGTCTGCTTGCACACAGATCTGTTTCCTCTCTGGAGAAGCATTCTGTCTTTGTACTCGCAAATTCCACCATGTAAATATCAAATCTGCCATGCAACTGGCTTTTAAATGGAATGTGAGAAGAGTTAAGGTACTGTTAAACTATTAAAGGGGATTTTTGATGCAGTGATACATTTTGCAGGATTCTTGCTCATACGTCTGAACAAAACGCTTAAATGAAAAACACTTATTTGTTGCTTTAATTATTTTTGTAACAATATACAAATCATTTTGGCATTCTTGCTTAATATTAGTTTCTCCAAAAACACAAATGAAAAAAGTTAAATGGTAGTGCACTGATGTTTAGTTCTATGTTTATGCCTCTGTACCTGTCTAAGTTCTGAATTAGATCCTCGTCCTATATCCAAGGCCACTTTCACTGGAGTTAAAGCAGGATGGAGCTTCAAAACCTGAACAAATCAGTGAAACCTTGGTCAGCTTCCCCATTTCTTTTTTCAAATTAATTTCCATATTTAAACACTTATTAATGCAAATAAATTGCTTACTGTCCTCTGATGAAGCTTCTGTTTGCTGTCAGTTTTCTTCAGCCGTTGAAGTGAATTAAACAGGTAAGCCAGCATTCCCCGATCAACATTCACACTGACAGAGATTACATGAGGAACTACAGACTTTCTTCCATCTCTGCACTAAAAATTACACAATCAGTTTTTGTTTTTTCAACAGTAGTGGTAAAAATTATTTCTAGGAGGGAAAACCCCCTGTAAACTCATAGCCTTTGTAAATTCGTTAACATGCCATTTTACACTTTGTGGCTGTGAATGATTTAATATTGTCTGAAATTTTAAAATTCTCTGACCTGTACTTTAACGCATGTTTCTTGGTGAGTCTTCAGCAGTTGTGTGTCTCCCAGGGTCCAAAGCGTCTCCAGGGTCTCTGATCCCCAGGGGAAATTATAAAGGACTTTAACACCATGAGATGCCCCCTCTTTCAAACTCTCATCGCCCACATTGCACAGGTTGAAGTCAGACGGGCCTAAAGCAAACTATAGCAGGTGTTCAAGTCAGTCAATTTCTGCACAACATGAAAATGGTGAAAATGTTCCTTAATGGCTGACAATATCTCAGAAAGCAGTGTGATAAATATGAAATCCACAAATAAAATATATTCCATAAAAGTCATGCATTCACGACCTCAAGACCAGATTGTTGTAATGTATTACTTGCTGATTCCCATTCAGGCTAATTATACACTTTTTACGGATCTATACCAAATAAAAATATTATGCTATTTTTATATTCCAGGTTTTAAATTGGCACAATGTGGAGATCACAAGAACAATGAGGAACAGTACAATGATACATCGTAACATGAAGGTGTCTTCTAAATATACATGCCCTTATTCTATTAGATGTTTATGTGTTCAAAACACCACTTCCTGCTTTCTTGACAGATAGCTCAATCTACAAGATCAAGTAAATTGAGGGAGAAAAGGGTTTATGGATCAAATGTGACTGTTTGTCAGCATCAGTGTCCTTGCAATTAGTGCACCAATATTTAGCACTACGGGGCTTTTGGCAACCCAAGTTTAATTCCTGGCATGAGGTCCTTTGCCGATCTTGTTCACCCTCTCTCTGTCCAATGCTTTCCTGTCTAAAAACTATACTCTCATGTAAAATTAAAAGGTGTAAACCCCCCCCCAAAAAAGTTAATGTTTGTTTTAGCTTTTTGTGTTAAAATTCTCTGTAGGCTGCAGAAATGATCTGTAAACAATCTTTACAATTCCTTGATATAACCAATCAAGGGGCTTATATCTTCACTCCATCTCAAGATTTTTTTTTCTATATTGCAAATTATAAAATATTGGTCATCCCTAGTGAAGAGTGTAAAAAAAAAAAAGTTAAATAAACTATTTGTTGCATAATGCTGAACTGCTCCATGTATTTGTGAAAAGCTGTGATGCTTTTAACTTTGAAGTGAAATAAAATCATAAAGCAATGTGTAAGGTGAAAGCAATTGCATCATCAGTGGAGCGGTTGTTCTTGTATGCAAACTGTAGAGGGTCAATGGAAGCAGGCAGCACAGAGCAGATGTGGTCTTTAATCAGCATCTTAAAGCATGGATCCGGATTCTGGAAGCTCTGGCAGGTTTACTGGGTCAGATGGCTCTGGGAGCAGTAGCTGTGACGATAATTAATTTTTTTTGATGAAGCAAGAAATCAAGCGATTTGGCAGTTAAGCGCATAGGCTATAGACCTTATCGATGACCGATTAAGCATGGACATTTAAAGGATAAGTTATGCTTTGCTGTGAGACACACGTCCACGACTACACATTAAAGTGAAAATCAATTTACAAAATAATGTAAACTTAACTGACTGCTTCACTTCCACTTTAAATAATCAAGTGTGAGCAGTTTACATTACCTTATGGATTCACTCTCTTGACGTTGCATATTTGGGCATGCATAAAACCAAGTTATGCGCGGATCTCCATTATATCCATGGGTGCTGCCGTTAAACTGTGAGTCGGGTAATCAAAAAGTAGTAGTTTACTTATTGGTGGGTCGTGGCTGGATAAGATCAATCATTGGTTATGCAAACTTTAACTACTTTCTCTAAAATATAAAAATGTTTTAAGCAATATTATCTGACAGACTGGCACAAATGCAGACTCTCAATTTAAAAATCACGTGTTCACTCTCACAACGAGTTTAAGTTATCCCATCCTTGAGAGTTCGTTCTTCCAAGGTAATCTGGGAACGTGTTCAGTGCTGTGAATACTTTGTAAAAGCCTGTCCTGCTCATTGTGGTCAAACGACTTGATTAAACGGGTTAAAGTAAAACTATTCAGCATAATGAATGATTTTGTCATTAAAACAGTGAAAACCGTTTAATATAGGCTACTCTTTTATTTTTGATCATACAGTTAACAAAAATGCATTATTTGAAACTGAATAATTCACTTTTATTTAATTTAGATTATACTTTTAACAAACCAGTTTGTATTTTGGCTGCAAAAGCATAGCAGACGTTGAAGCACTTCACTTTGCCTCAAATGTTATTCGTTGTACTTAGGCTATTTATTTTGTAGATGACTGACTGACAAAAAATACATATAAATTAAGATGTAAAATGAATTTCATTTAGTATAATTTATATTAAAATTCACGTTATATATTTTCCAACAAAAACATGTGAAGTGTATATTTTTGTTTGTGCCTATTGCTACAAAATTGTGCAGTGAGGATTTCTTATGCTCCATGGAAAATAAGGATTCAATTAATGCTCCACTGTAATTTTTGTACCACAAACCTCTTTAATATGTTTGCTACATTTTTATTAAATTATTTATACAAAATGATTATATGCTATAGTAGCCTATACTTTAAATAAGTCAACACATATGCACCTTGTCATTGTCTCTCACCACCGCGGTCGTAGCATGTGCTAGTAAAGAACAGACCTACATTTGGCAAGCCTTTTAGCAAAGCCTATATTGATATACTGTTCTCGTGTAAATCCACCAGAGGGCGCTGTCGACTGACTGATTGAATAAATGACTGAATTAATGATCGACTGACCCACCCTCCTCCTTCCCTAAACCCAACAAATAGTGTTTTTAAAAGCACTGATTGACCCGCCCACCCACTTCCCTAAACTCAACAGACAGTGTTTTAAAGAGCCCCTATTTTGCATTATAAATGTTCATATTTTGGTTTTGGGGGTCTCCAACAACAGGCTGATATGCATTTGAGGTCAATAAACACTTTCATTGTCTTATAATATGCATTTATTTTTACCTAATTATCCCAACGACTCCCATATGATTCGTTCAGCGATTCATTTGTTCCCAAACCCCTCCTTAGCGCGAAGCTAATCTGCACTGATTGGTCCGATGACCCAGTCTGTTGTGATTGGTCGACTGGGTTCAGCACGAGACATAGAAATACCCACCACAGTTGAATAGATTTAACCTGAGAGATACAATACAAGCACTGATCTATAATAGATAAGTGATTACAAGATGCGCGGGGAGATTACAACTTCTAAAACACAATTAAACACACATTTTCAAACTACACAAAATGAGGCAACAATTTTAATTACACTTACATGTTATAATCTGGAGGAAGAAGAAACTGGTCCATATGAACTGCAACAGTTACTGAAAAAGTCCCTGTCAAAGCCTGACAAAGTCCCATACATAAACGTCTCTACTGCTCCTTCCTTTAATAGCAAATGGCCGACGAATCCCACGCTGCAGCGTAGGTTATTGTATCAATCATCAGAAAAATGACAGGAACAAACACAGCACACGGTTGGCTACACTGTGGTGTCTATACTGTGGTGTCGTTGTGAAAATGAATTTTAACCCTTTATTCCCTGCAGCTGGGTCTCCATCAGTCAGTGATCATCATCTTCGCGTCATGATCAGTCCCGTGATCCTCAGCGCTCCGCTAGTGTTTGAAATCAAATGCGCGTTCACATTTTACCAGATATGGAAATACATATTTGGTGATGTACCGTATCGACGTAGACGCGTTCAAACAAAAGATCCGAACCCAACTCGATTCATTCATTCGACTCTGAGTCAACTATTTTGCTAAAGAATCAGTAGTTTTAAACACTGTGCACTTTTAGATTTAAACCTCACCTGGATGTTTTCATTCACTTAGAGCTGTGTTACACACTGCATGGAAGCTCATTTTAAAAAACCCATAATAGGGGCTTTTTAAAAAGCAATCCAGAAAAAGAAAAGTCCTCGCCTGATTTTTACCATGTTTTCAGATTTTACCACATTCTCACCTTGTTATTTACTTGTTTATTTTATTTTTGGATTTCTGTTTTTGTTTTTCTAGAACTGTTCTTTGCCGGACTCGAAGCCCGTCATTGTGGTCAACTCATCTCTGCATCTCAAGTCCACTGACGTACATGGCAAGCTACTGGACAAACTGGTAACAGCGGGAAAGCCGTCCACATGGAGGTAAACAGTCAGCTGGTAAGTGCAAAAAGGAACGGCGTCATACCGCCCATAGCATTCGTTTTTTAAAGATGAAATGCAGCCATACGTACTCTTGCCTACATAATTTGCGATCTCCAGAAATGTATATAGGGGGACATTTTGAGAATGAGCCCATGTTGAAAAAAGGTGATTACGGTAATAACCACATCACTGTAGTTGACATCTCATTACAGCCGTAATGTGGTGATCCGATTATCGTCACAACCCTAATAGTAGCTCTGGCGGTGGCAGACATTCTTGGAGCTCAATTGGTTAAGTCGGTAGCTCTGGCAGCAGTAGCTCTGGTGGCAGCCACTCTTGGAGCTCAGGTGGAGGCATCAATGGCTCTGGCAGTGGTGAAGGCTCTGGCAGTAATATCTCTGGTGGAGGTGACATGTCTTGTAGCTCAGGCGATGGTGACTCAGGAACAGAAAACATGACAGATAGAGACTTGGGATAGGAAGCCATCTTGTGGAAGCAGGCAGAATGGTGGCAGTCATTTTAGTAGCTGGTAGACTGGCAGAGCCATATTGGAAGCAGGGAGACAGATGGCTACAGTCTTGGAAACGTTTGTTTAGTGCCTCTCCCAAAAAACATTTAGCAGTTTCCTCCTCCTCCTCACCAATGACGGAGGACTCACTCATCAGAAGAGTGCCAAACAATGCCTGTTGGAATGACTCTCGAGGACTAGGGTGACAAGGGTGAATTAGAGTGGCTCTTTTAATCTATATAAGAAAAAAGTCAATAAGCATGAAGTCCAGGAGATTGCCGTTATTGTAGGTCCAGAAACATCTATATGGTCCTCAAGGGTATTTAATCCTTGTAAAAAAGTCATATAAGGTTAACGTCTAGCTCTATGTCAGGTGCAGCTGCTGGAACGTTTGGTGCCTTAGTATTATGTGATGAAATAGGGTGTGGCAACATGGGTGAACTTCCATATGCAGGGTTTATTCAGAAGAATGGTCAAACAGGCAAATATATCTTAATTTCAAGCAATGCGTATAATATATAAATAAACAATTATATAAAATTAATACATAAATAATTACATTGGATATAAAATAATATTTCAAGCATATTTTAAGGCAAATTGTTCAATTAACCAAGGTTTTGGATTTAGGTCATATCACCCAGCGATAAAGGATATCTTTTTCATTTACAAATGCAGTAGCAATATAGCTTAAACAACAGAACATCGTAATTTTACGCACCATGCTACTGTGATAGAAACAACAAGCCCACAAGCATTTATGTAAAATGAAAACCACAAAAAGTCTACAAGAATACGCTCTTACACTTAACACAATTTACAAAAATTTACCTCATCAACAAGTATTGTATCATTTCTTTGACTTGCTCCAAAATTGAGTGACTGATAAGTACTACATGCAGCACAGCAGTTATATGGTATATATATGGTACACTGGAGTCATGGTTTGGTACTTTGAGGTTATAATAACAAATCTCCAGTGCTTGCTTTTTCTGTTTATTTTGAACAGGCAGAAGTGTTTAAAGTAAGGCAAAAGTACAAAATAAACACAATAATGAAAACTAAAACTTTATAATTAGGAAACTAATTAGGAATTTATCATTCAAAAATTAAGCACAGCCCTCTCCTAAAACAGCCGAAAAACAATAATTGTGTATTAAATTTAAGATTCAGTAAGCTTCAAAACTGAAATCTCTTACTGAAAATGCAGCACTGTGTCCATCCATACAGCAGGTACAGCTGTTCAATATTATGTGTATGTGTGTATAGAGAAGTCACTCACTTACTCACAGACTGACTTATGAGTTCACATGATAAGACAATATCTTATATCTCCATTGTTTGATGGATTTGAATGACCGTTATACACTTGTGTCTTTTGCAGCACATGTTTAGAAGCCATGTGAAGATAAAACTATTTCAACTTTCACCCATAGCAGTGCTCATTTGTCACACATACTGTCAGTTTTAGAGCAGTGGACCACTCAGAAGAACTCAGAGGTGGCACTAGCGTTGCACGCTTCTGTTTATGGGGTAGCAAGTTGGCATGGCAATGGCAAAATGGCGGAACCACTCGATTCTCGCTGAGTAAGTCTTTGTGATGCATCAAGAGCCACAATATCCAGAGTAATGTCAGCATACAACCAAGAGGGACGAACCATATCCAACAGGAGTAACTGTGGATGCAAAAGAAAGCTGTTTGAAAGGGATGTCCAGGTGCTAACCCAGAATGTATCCAAAAAACATCCAAAACCACAGCTGCCCATCTCACTGCAGAATTAAATGTGCACCTCAACTCTCATATTCACCAAAACTGTTGGGAGTTGGGAGCTCCACAGGGTCAAAATACATGACCGGGCTGCGATAGCCAAATATTTGGTCACTCGTGCCAATGCCAAACCTTGGGCTGTGGACAATGTGAAACATGTATTGTTCTCTGATGAGTCCACCTTCACTGTCTTTTCCACATCCGGGAAAGTTACAGTGTGGACAGGCCCCAAAGAAGTGTACCACCCAGACTGTTGCATGCCCAGAGTGAAGCATGGGGGTGGATCAGTGATGGTTTGGTGCTGCAATATCATGGCATTCCCTAGGCCCAAGAACTCCCTAGGTTCAAAAATTGTATCCTGAAGGCAGTGCCGTGTATCAGGATGATAATGCACCAATACATACAGCAAGTCTGGTGGCAGAGTGGTTTGATTAACATCTAGAAGCTGATCAGAAGTCTCCCATGGCCTGCACAGTCACCAGATATAAATATTACTGAGCCATTTTGGGGTGTTTTGGAGGAGCGAGTCAGGAAACGTTTTCCTCTACCAGAATCATGTAGTGACCTGGCAAGAATGGCAAGAATAGCTCAAAATCCCTCTGGCCACTGTGCAAGACTTGTATCTGTCATCCAAAAGTCGAATGATGCTGCATTGGCCCTAAAAGGAGGCCCTACACCATACTAATGAATTATTGTGGTCTAAGACCAGGTGTTTCAGTTTCATTGTCCAACCCCTGTATATTTGGACTTAATTAGGAATTAAAATATGTACTGTCATTTATTATGTAAATAAGAAACTGGCTGGCACACTAAACTTCACTCTGATGAATGTGTCTATCTAAATAATAATAAAAATAATATCAATAGGCCTAATAATAAAGTGCTTGACTATTTTTTCAGACTCTCTTGTAAAAAAGAGTTTATTTCAAAATTCACAGATAACAATGCAACACGTTTTAGCATTCTTTAGCATATATTTAATGGCTTCTTTTAGTCTTGACACTTTTATTGGTCATTTTGTGTTAGGAATAAGCTCCAAGAATACTCTAAAAATTACGTTAAATGTTTTTCTCTTAAAGATGAAAGACAACTCATCAAATTTTATTTAGTGTAAAGCACTGTTTTCAGAGTTAATTTGACACAATTTAATATATATTCTGAATCAAATTTAACTTAACAGAAAAATTATAAAAGTGTTTTATTTTAATGTTTAATATACCAATATGTGTACTACTATGCTTTACCTTCCTCCACCACTTCAGTCTGTGATGAACCCAGTAGTCCATCCACTGTGAAGATGTCCGAGGAGAACAGAACCAGACCAAAGATGATTCAGTGACCTCAGAAGAACTGTTAAAAAAAAAAAACTGTTAATAAAATCTATTATCTATAATTTCATTAGTCAACGATTTCATTCATCATTTTCATGCATAAAGTAGCCTATTCACAAATTGTGTTTACTAATCTGGTGCTTTTGAAGGAACACTCAACTGTTTTTGAAAATATCTCATGATTACGTAATTGTGCAAAGCTGCTATTACAAAACATATATATATCTACAACCCCAAAATCAGAAAAAGCTGGGACAGTATGGAAAATGCTAATAAAAAAAGATGGTAGTCATTTCTAAATTTAGTTTGACTTGTATTTCATTCCTGACAAATTTTATATTCCAACAAGCATTATTTAATGTGTTCCTCATGAGTTTTTTAGTTTTGTTTTTCTCAAAATAAACACGTATTCCATTTTTGGCTCTTGCAACACATTTAAAAAAAAAAAAAGTTGAGACAGGAGCAGTTTAGGGCTAGTAATCAGGTAAATTGGTTAAATAATTATGTGATTTGAAACAGGTGATGTCAACATGTGATTGTAATTATGATTTGGTACAAAAGCAGCATCCACGAAAGGTCTAGTCCAGGGGTGCCCAAACTCGGTCCTGGAGAGCCGGTGTCCTGCATATTTTAGTTCCAACCCCAATTAAACACACCTTAACCAGCTAATCAAGCTCTTTCTAGGTATACAAAAACTTCCAGGCAGGTGTGTTGAAGGAAGTTGGAGCTAAACTACGCAGGACACCGGCCCTCCAGGACCGAGTTTGGACACTCCTGCTCTAGTGCTTTAGTCCAAAGATGGACCGAGGATTGCCAGTTTTCCAACAAATACGTGAGAAAATTATTGAAATGTTTAAAAACAATGTTCCTCAGAGAAAGATAGGAAGACATTTGGACATTTCACCTTCAACAGTGCATAACATAATTAAAAGATTTAAGCAATCTGGAGGAATTTCAGTGCGTTTTTTTTTTTTTTCCCATCTAAAAGTGATATCACCACATGGGCTCAGGACTACTTTGGCAAACCATTGTCAAGTACCACAATTCACAGTTACATCAACAAATGCCAGTTAAAACTGTACTGTGTCCAAGCTCCGTTGACTTCTTTGGGCTTGGAGGCATCTGGGATGGACCATCACACAGTGGAAATGTGTACTGTAGTCAGATGAATCAGTATTGCAGGAATTTTTTGGGAAAAAAACAAAAAGAAAAGATCTCCGGACCAAAGAAGGATCAGGATCATCCAGACTTTTACCGGCAACAAATCCAAAAGCCAGGGTCTGTCATGGTATGGGGTTGTGTCAGTGCCCTTGGCAAAAACTTGAATGCTGAAAAGTACATCGAGATGTGCTAGATAGGCTAACACAATATGCTGCCTTCTTTTCGAGGGATGCCCATGTATATTTCAACAAGACAATGTAAAACCACATTCTGGACACATTACAAAGTCCTGGCTATGGAGGAAGAGGATACAGGTACTTGACTGTGCCTGCCTGCAGTGGCAACATGTCTCCAATAGAGAATGTGTGGCACATTTTGAAGCGCAAAATGTGACAAAATGGGCAACAGTACGGGGTCTTTGTTAAGACTTGTTTGCAGGAAGAATGGGACAAAATTACACCTAAAACACTTCAACACTTGGTGTCTTCAGTCCCTAAACATTTTGTAAGTATTATAAAAAAGTAAAAAATAAAAAAATCATGAGGAACACATTAAATAATGTTTGTTGTACTGTCTACTATGAAATACAGGTCAAATTAAATTTAGAAATAACTACTTTCTTTTTTTATTTGCGTTTCCATACTGTCCCAACTTTTTCTGATTTGGGGTTGTAATAATAATATTAATATATTCATGCCTTATGTTATTTACATGACGGCATGCAATTTCTGTCTCTATTGTTGCGCACTTACATGTTTCTGTATTTCTGTGTGTTTGAATGTAACCTGTGTCTATGCTTAACGTCCCATCAGTTCGCACTAACGTTAGGGGCGATTTCACATAAAAACGAAAGTGTAAGTAACGTGTAAATAAGTGGGATTTGTGGTCTGCATTTTTCCCATCCAAATGCACAAACACAGCAGCGAGAGCCTAACACCATGAACACAAACCTAAAGAGGACAAAACTGAGTCACCCTTTGTAAACTCAGCTCATGTCCAGTCAATTACAGTGTCATTATTACTCGTGTACTGACAGTGCGAACGCACGTGGTCCGTTATCCGTGTTTAAACTAAAATTAATTTAAGCTTTTGTTATTTAATCACTAAATAACAAACAACTCCAGATGCAAAAAAAAGAACATGCGCTGAATATTTGAGAAGTGCTTCAACATTCTGAACCTGTGAAAATTACGATGCGCAAATTAAGTCTTGAAGAGTATTTGATCAGTTATGTCTTAGAATGTAAACATTTGAGAAATTATGTTGTATTTAGCTTTCTCAGGGCTGGATTTATGGATTGCTGTCTGTGTTTTTAATATTACCAAACAACAAAAGACAATAAAATCACTGATATCATGCTATATCATGACTGAATAGCTGTTGTAACGTCAATAATGTTTAAACTTTATTTATTTTATACAGTGAAGTTTTTATATGTAATATTAAATGTCATGCAATTGCAATGGTATAAAACTATTTAAAGCACATGTGTCAAACTCAGTTCCTGGAGGGTCAAAGCTCTGCACTGTTTAGTTACAACCCTAATTAAACACACCTGATCAAACTAATTGAGTTCTTCAGGCTTGATTAAAACTTACAGGTAAATGTGTTGAAGCAGGATTGGAACTAAACTGTGCAGGCCAGCGGCTCTCCGGGAACTGAATTTGACACCCCTGATTTAATTATGTACATTGTGATAATCAATGGAATAACTGACAACTATGATTGATGCCATAATCCTGCAGCCCTACATTCAGCCAATTTCTTGTTCTGGCTGGGTCACTTTTAGCTTAGCATAAGTTATTGAATCGAATTACACCATTAGTATTTTGTAAAAAAAATAAAATAATAATAATAACAAAAATAATAGTTTTCCTATTTAAGGCTTGAATCTTTTGTAGTTACAAGACTGATGGAAAATGAAAAGTTACTATTTTCTAGGCCAATATTTATTGGAACTATACTCTCATTCTGGCGTAATAGTCAAGAAACTCTGTTGCCGCATCATGCCTACACCATGTGGATTGGTATTATGCAGAGCATGATAACGGGTTGCTTAGGGAGCCTTGAAACCATGGAGACATAAGAGATGCATTGTTGTGCTCGATCAGATAACACAACAGATTTAGTATGATTTGATATGTTCAACCAACCTTCTAAGAATTACAGATAATAATAGTCCTTATACATAATTCTTTTAAAAAATACATAATCTAACATAACGTATCATACAATATACTGAAAGATAAGCAATGCATACTGCTCACTGCTAACTATGCTGAGGTGTTCATTTTTATATAAAATATGAATAAAAAATAAAATTAAAATAGAGTAATGCAAACTTTAAAAAACTATTATATGATATTGGATACTTATAAAAGTCAACACAGGCGCCCCGTCAGAGTATTAACGAGAGAATTATAGATATTAATAAATTATCCAATTATAAAATAAATAATCTAATCAAACATTTTCAATAGGCTACAATAAGGATTTTATGTTAATGCTTGTGTTCTTTCATTTTCTCCACGTACCTCACCGCAAGTTGAGGTGAGTGTATGAGTAATTAGACTGCCACAGAAACATCAGGCTTTGCTGAAAGTCTGGTTATTTTACAAGTTATTTTACCAGAGGGACAAAAGAGGTATTCAAGATTTTAAAATAAATAATTATCGTATTAAGATTGAAAAAGCCTAATCTTGACAACAATCCTATCAATGTTGTAATGTAGAATGACCTTAAATAATGTAGTTGACGACAAGCATGAAACATTTATTGATTGTGTCTGTCAAATGTAGGTCTAGAAAGAATTCTCTTAAAGAATTAGTAAATTATAGACCCATTTCAAACCTGCCTTTTCTATCAAAGATACTAGAAAAAGTCATATCTGCTCAACAGTGTTCCTTCCTACACAGAAACAATATTTGTGATCTGAACAATCCTGCTCCTGTTGTCCAATCGTGGTCACATTTCTCTCTTAGTGTTGGACTGGTTATTAGAAGTGGAGAGCATGAGACTGATTCCTGAAAGACCTATAGTGACAGACGAGTCTCCGCATTGATCCCGTGGGCCAGCCTGAACACCCGTCAGTGACATACTCAGACCTGCAGTTTCTCCATGATGGACGTCCAGTGTTCTCCAGCCTCCAGCAACTAGACTGCAGTTCTGCACAAGAAGTTTGGCCAGAGGAGAAATGGTCATGCCCAACTGAGCCTGGTTTCTCTCGAGGTTTATTTCCTTCACTTTTGTCAATTAGTGAAGTTTGTTCCTTGCCACTGTTGCCACTGGCTTGCTTGGTTTGGGACTTGTGGAGCTGCGCATCGATGGATTTGCTCTTTAGTGTTTAGACTCAGAAATTTAAACTACACTGAACTGAACTAAACTAAACTTCATCTCTGATCAATTTACTAGAACTCCTACATTAAGCTGCTTTGACACAATTTACGTTAGGCGCTATAGAAATAAAGATGAATTGAATTGATATGGGCAGATGTAAATGCCCTCTGAAACACAATCGAGATGGATATAAATATGATGACTCAGACCACTTCAGGAGGTGGCTTCCAGAAGAAACCAGTGTAGAGTGTCAATGTTTAAAATGAGCTCTTAGGGAATTAAAGATTATTTTAAAGGGAACTTCAAAAGAATCGACTCTTTAGATCCGAACATACGAATCATCCAGCGATCGTTCGAACAAACAGTTGACTACCAATTACTAATATTTATATCTGAAAATATAGCAAAAACCCTTTAATGTTTAAGCAGGGTAACAAGATCTAAGTTTAAGGCAGTAGATTCATAAATATGAACGGGCACTTCTCTTTATTGACTATTATAACAGAAACTAACACCTAAAACAAACACACGCGCGCGCGCGCGCGCACACACACACACACACACACACACACACACACACACACACACACACACACACACACACACACAGGTTGTAGAGAGATTGTAAAGTTGTAAAGAAATAAAAAAAAAAAGAGCTTGAAAGAGTGTAATGATATAAGAACCTCGTATTTTGTAAGACCCAACCAAGCAAACCAAAAGTAATCAATATGGTTGATAAAGTAACCTTATGGTTACTTTATGGTTACATATAATTTAAACCAGTTTAGTGGCAATCTGGAGGGGTTACTTGCATTCCTTGTGTAATGTGAAGAACTCCCTCTGTTGAGCTGGGTTCCCACGTGGGTTCGCTGCTGGTCGGCTTTGTCCCCGCGTGGCATGGAGTAGAGTCTGGAGTTACAAGTCTGAGGCAGCAAAAGACTGTAGTCATGTTGATTTCTGGTTTCGAGGCACACTAAACTTAAATAGACTCTCAACAGAAAGAAAAGAAAGAAAAGTAACAGATGTAGTCAAGTAGTCAAGGTCGGCATCTGCTCGCTGGACCTAAAGAGGAGCTCTGAGCTGGAACCGGCACTTGGGTTGGACCGTGGCAGTCTGATTCACTGGGCCACCAAGTGGGTTTAGTGGGCCATTTGGTGATCCCGCCCCCTTAATGGTGCTGAGCCAATGAGGTGTGTCCTTGCAGTATGGGGCAGTGACTCACATTATAACACTTAACGGCATTTTAGAGTATAAACTTATACTGTTAATACAATACATTTTACACATGTTGGATTAAAATCATAGATACGGAAATGAAAGGAAGAGAACAGTTTTCAACATTCATTCATCCCACATGACAAACCAAGCCATAATTTCATGCTTATGTATGATTAATGCATTGTAAAACATATATAGTTTCAAGTGTATTACAGGAGTAGTGTAGTAGAATTAAAAGTCTGCTATCATCATTTTGACAATAATTTGTTGGTTTTAAATATAGGAGTTACAGGAAGGATTTAATTGTGTCTGGAAGATAGGTTTGTTTTAACCATTTGTTCCAGAGTAACTTGGATGTTGACTGGATTGTGTATTGATACAATTATCACGCGTTCATGAATTGATACTCTAAACAGCAAAGGAGATCCGTAGGAGATCCGTAGTCTTTGTGGCGACTTCATGCCCCCTAGGGCTTCTGTCTCCTGCGAATTTGGACTATTTGGTGTTGATTCGGTGTTGTGATCAAAGGGACTCGTAGTGTCGACTCTTTTACCAAATGTCTGCATCGTTACGTTATTACACCAGACAGGTATAAATGCATCTGGTTGTTAAAACCCCATACAGTTGAGGCAAAATTATTAGCCCTCTTGTGCAATATTTATTCTTTCTCAAGTTCTGGAGAAAGTCTTATTTGTTTTATTTCGGGTAGAATAAAAGCAGTTTTTAATTTTTTTTAAACCATTTTAAGGTCAACATTATTGGACCCCTTAAGCAATATTGTTTTTCGATTGGCTACAGAACTAACCATTGTCGTACAATGACTTGCCTAATTAACCTAGTCAAGCCTTTAAATTGCCTTTAAGCTGAATACTAGTATCTTGAAAAATATCTATAAAACATGTACTATCATAAAGGTAAAGTTAAAAGAAATTAGTTATTAGAAATTAGTTAATAAAACTATTATGTTTAGAAATGTTGAAAAATATCTTCTGTCCATTAAACAGAAATTGGGGAAAAAATATAAAAGGATTAAAATTTAACAGTTGCATAGGTCATTTAAATATTTTTGTGTAGTTTTATTTTTGACCGTGAAATGATGAAATTAAATAGTTAAATTAATATCAGACGGCAACATCAACAACAGTGATGTATCACACACCTGTAGCCCATCTCTGTGAAAAGAGAGGAATAATAATAATAATAATAATAATAATAATAATAATAATAATATTACAAATTTGTGCTTTGTTCATTTACAAAGAAACATTATTTTGTTTTTGGAAGAATATGTTATACACAAATTAAACCCTTTACAGTTTTGAATGATGTCTTGCACATATCTGTATGACAAAAATAGATGTTTCATTTTGCCTATCATGAAAGTAATCACGAAGCCTGCTTTGTGCTCCTTGTAATGATGTTTTACAGCCTGAACATCTAATAAATTGAATGCCAAACAATATAAATACACCTTATGCTTCAGTAAATAATAATATTAAAATGCAGTGTGTCTGACACTTTAGTCGACGTAACCTTGCTAAATTTGCATATAGTGTGGAATTTGAAGATCGGAATCATATCAGTTTAGCGGAGACGCATTTATGTGGTAACTATTATTAACTGTAGTTCTCTAAATGGAAAAGGTTGGTTTGTGGGTTGAACACATCAAATCATACTAAATCTGTTGTGTTATCTGATGGAGTGTGATAGCTAGCCATGGGCCGATATAAGACTCTGATAGTATAATAACTTTGAATAAAAAAATAAAATAATAATAAATAAATAAATAAATCACAATATTGTGATTACTGCTCTAAAATATGTTCTTTTTAAATGTCCTCTTTTCCCATTGAACACAATATATTTTATTGTAAAAAATATATATTTCAAATATATTGGAACAGTAAACACATCAGGCTAAATAACTCAATTAAATCCTTGATTTCTGCTATCTTCATTAGATTCTAAACAAGATTCTAAACTCTTTACGACTTACAAAGGCATATTTGGATATCTTTCTTTTCTTTGGATATAAATAAGCAACTGCACTGTTCAGGGGTCCGTTCTTTGTACGTGGATTACACAATTAGCTGGATTTGATTATTGACAGTTTTACACAATCCAGGATTGCTTCATTCTTCATAACGCATCAAAGAGTTGTTGTCATAGCAACAATTCCGGTAGCTCAAACCTGCTCGGGAGATGGTTTATTTTATAAAAACAGTATTAGATCGAGTCATTTCAAGCAAAGGTAATACTGAATGTATGTACTGAATGCTGATATTTTCTTACAGTAGTAACCTCTCTCTCTCATATAAATATATATATATATATATATATATATATAAATAAAAAAGTAAAAAAAAAATACCAGAAAAATACACTAAAATAAAAAGTACAAAAACTTTCATGGGGTGGTCCTCCCTAAGGGGTTCAAAAATAACATTTATTAATATGGACTTTTTAGATACAAATGCGTACCTACTATTTTAAGGTACCGATAGAGATAAATATATAAATTACCAATAGCCTATCATAGTAGGATATTAAATTACTTACTGTTTATTTCTTTGCATTTTAACTTAAAAATCATAAAATCATGCATCTTCTCAAGTTATGTGATTTTTTTGTCTTCCTCTTTTTTCCCTGCTTTGCTGGCCACACTCACTGCTCCCTTATGCTTACAGTGGTCCACGCTCATCATGTAGCATTTTTTGAAAAATATATATTCTGAGGTAGACTTGAACTGAAAGAGGGGTTTCATGACGCTTTAAGCGAGGTACGAAGAACAGACCCCAGGTCAGACCCCATAGCATGCTTGGATGTTGGTGCATAAAGATTTGTTTTTCAAATGTTAGCTGAATCATGGGCTGACCAGTAGCTTTTGATATGGATGATCGTTTGCTGTTGGAGAGACTTTTGCCCTAAAAACAAAACAAAAAAAACATGTACCGCAGGAACAATATGACAGAAAATGTTAGCGGATTTAAAATCATGACTTATCCAAACTGCTGTAAACCTTGAAAAAGTTATCATCTCATGCCAAGCGACAGCACATCTCTCATGTCTCCATAGTTAAAGTACCCTTTGAAATCACACATTCTCATGCGCTGCATTTCTTGACTATTACGCCAAAATGAGAGTATAGTTCCTAGCAAAATTGGCCTAGAAAATAGTAACTTTTCATTTTTCATTGGTCTTATTATACATTGAAATTACAAGAGACTCAAACAGGAAAATGTATCAAAACTCTTTAAAAATTGTTTTTATTAATTGCTAATGGCCTAATTGATTCAATTAATTATGCTAAGCTAAAAGTGACCCCGCCAAAACAAGAAATCGGCTGAATGAATTAAAAAATGGTTCAAGTCAACAGTTTAACTTTAGGATACTTGTAAATTGAGCCTGGTGGAGCATTCCTTAACTATTTTTTTTGTAAATTATGAAAATTGCACTTGTTTTTACAGTATTCAACTGAAAGATCAGAGAATGTCTGCACTTGCTCACAGACCCTCCCTCTAAAGTGTAGTGGTTGAAAGTTGACAAAACTACGTCCTATGTCCACTGGCTGTGTACTTTTTCACTTCGTTTCTTAAGCCACCACAACATCCCACCCCCTCTCCCACTCACTGCAGTGCCTTTGCATCCCCTGCGGCCTTTGAGAAGCACTAAAGTAAATTAATGACTTATTTGTACTATTTCAGTGATTAATTAAAATAACATAACTGGTCAAATGAAAAAACAAAAAAAAAGGAAAAGAAAGTCTCACTCACCAATCAGACGAATGTCTTAGCTCATTATCAAAGTTATGGCACAGTCCTGTCTCCGCCAATCCAAAGGGCAATGTCTTATTCACAAGCTCTAATGCCTGAATATACTGCTGCAAAGCACCTAGAAAAACAAACAAAAACAAAATAATAAAAATCCAAATAACCTTAACCAGAGCAGTCACGTCATCCCGTAATAAAACTGTAATAAAGAAATAGAGATGACAAGGGGACATTCTAAAACATGGCTTAACATAAAAAAAAAAAGCTTAAAGTGGCTTAATGTACCTAGACATTAAACAGAGAAACCCAAATTTCTGTCAAACTTTCTTGTAATTAACACTAAATACTGTAAAAATAACGAGGCCTAATTCCATAAAAGAGAACAATACCACATTAAACATTTTCTCCCCTATTGAAGTACATTATAAGGGAAAAGCTTAATGTGGCTTAATGTACCTTAAGAACAAGCAGGGAAAACCAATTTCTATCAAATTTTACTCAAGACAAATACTTTCTGATGTCAAAAGAAAGCTTTTATTCAGTGAGTAAAAGTTATCACATTTATTAAGTCCATTATAAAGAAAAAGCTTAACGTACATTAACAAGCTGTGGTAACCAAAATTGTGTCAAATTTACTTGTAATTACAGTTTTTCTCAATTGCTAAAACACTAAAACCCATTGGCTGAACTAAGTTCTCAGATGCCTGACCTCATTTAGCTAATTGTGCAGTCTGTTGTCAATACCTTAAACCATTTCACATGTTAAAACACAATGTGCAGATCTTACTTAGACTTTTCAGCAAAACTCTAATCACATTCTCAAAACACATTCTGCACTCTAATGCACATGTCATCCATGCTGGTAAACACAAGTAGCAACAATCAAATACATTGCATTGCTACATGCATCGTAGGCTGTATGCTGTACAATGAACAAACTGTATGGTCCTGAACATTGAGATTAAAAATGTACTTCTGCCTGAGAACTATGTTTTGAACAATGCAACACAAAAAAGAAAACACATTGTTTACTGACTGCTTTAAAGTACTTAATATTATTTTGATCACTGTGTTTATTATTTGTGAGCAGTGCTTGATTTTGAACAGAGGTAAAACTGTTTTGAGGCAAAAGTTTCATTTTGCTAGAGAAGTCAGCGTTTTTGCTAATAGTGCCTGAAGATGAGGTTTTGTGTTTAATGGTGTAAGAAAATGGAGCAAGGGTTCAGAAATTGTTTTAGCAATCGAGAAAAACTGTAACTCTATCTACTATCAAAAGAACAAGCCCTGATTCTGTAGATAAATTAAACAATATCACGTTAAGCGTTTGATCCCCATTGAATTCCATTATAATAGCTTAATGTGGTTTAACTTAATTTACAACAACCAAAAATAATAGTAATTATATATATTTAT